>QLTV01000548.1:5712891-5741900 GCA_003457575.1 Thermophis baileyi
TCCCTTTATTTATTTATTTATCAGCAAAAATATGTAACATATAGAAACGGACTGTCGTTGTAAGCAACTACCTGGATGGCCCCTGGAGGGGCCGAAAGGCAAAAAGGAAGCAGTATGCTCCCTCCCATATTTGGGTATACCAGGTGATTTAACAGAAAAAAACCATATATATATATACACACACACACACACACACACCACACACACACACCACACACACACACACACACACACACACACACACACAGAGTACATATATATATGTGTGTGTGTGTGTGTGTGTGTGTACACACATACATACATACATACATACACACACATACATATATACATACACACACATATTCTCTCTCTCTCTCTCTCTCTCTCTCTCTCTCTCTCACACACACACACACATATATATACACACACACACACACACACACCACACACACACACCACACACACACACACACACACACACACACTCACACAGAGTACATATATATATGTGTGTGTGTGTGTGTGTGTGTGTACACACATACATACATACATACATACACACACATACATACATACATACACACACATATCTACATTACAGTAGATGGAAGAGTTTTTAAATTATTCCTGCATACGTCATTTAACATCATGATAGAATTATTCTTGCATGACTGATGGCAACTTTGCACCCATAGCATTTACCTTCAAAGAACTTTAGCCAAGAAGCTATCAATTCCTTTTATATTATAAATGAGGTCATGTCATATGTGGCACAGCTAAGTTATGGAATATATTCATCTCACATTTATTTCATTTTAGCTAGAGAAAGGAATGCAGTAAAGTGTTACTAAATTTTACCACCATTATTTTGGTTTGGGTTTAGAAGTGTACAACTAGACGCCTGACTGTTTTACTTCTAGAAATGCCAAAATATGTATTGAATGATAATTTGGAGATGGATTCACTTCATGCTAATATATAAAATTCATTTAATGTACTGACAAAAACCTCAACATACAGTAAATAGTTATGAATTCTTGTTCATCTTAGGCTTTATTGAAAAGTCAGTGGCCATATTGTTGATAGTGCCTTTCACATATTAAAGAACAAAGGAATCAAGAGACTCACATTTAGTAATTTATTGTAGAATTCTTGAATAATGTAGATCTCTTTAAAAACTGGCTTCCAAAATCAGTTTTGCTTAATTCAGGAAGCTAGTATTTCAGTATAAAAATAATGTTTCCGTAATTTTCATTTTACTTCAATCTGTATCTGTGTAATTATGAACAGATTACCTTCATGAACCCAAGTAGTTAAAGCTAGTTAAAAATAATAAATTCCAGTCAAATGTTAATATTTAGAGATAATGAAGACTAAAATAAAACATGTCATCCTTGAATGTTTTGATTATATAATAGAGAGCCATTATTAATTTCTCATCACCACTATTACCTATGGTATTTTCTTGCATCTATTGTCATCAAAAATATTCTTGATTTGTTGTCTCTATTAAGCCATTCAAGGAAGCCATAGACCTGTCATTTTGGTCATAACCTTAATCTGTTTTCTCACCTTGGAATTAATGTAGTGTCTATTCATGTAGACTGAGCTTATTCAGAAGCTGAAGTATTGGGCTGAAGAAAAAAAATGGACAAGACAGGGGGAAGGATACAGCACAAAGGTCTTTTTTAAAAAAATTATTCTACTAATACGAATTACATAAACTGCATAAAATGACATACATAGAAAAGCCTATTAAGAATGCTTAATTACATATAAATTGTATCTCCTATCTTTTCATTGTTAAAATTTATTAAGCTTTAGTTTACTGATTGTGGGTTACTGATAGATATTTCAATGCTTTGATGAGTTTAAGGTCAATCTACATATATGTTCCTCCAATGGTACATGCATCACATATACATATGGATTTTAGAAAACTGCAGACTGATATTGAGTTGATTGATATTGATCCTATGAATTTGATGAGCAGAAAAAAATACATTTCACAAAATATTTCACAAAACACATTGATTCTTACTTATTCTTGTACGGGTTACTTAGTAAATTGTGTATTATGAAATCCAACAAATCTATGCAGGTTTTCCAGTAATCACTAAAACTATGTGTTTAGCTAATAGCACAATGGGAAAAAAGGTATAATTTAAAAGGGATCCAAACACACACAGGTAGTGAGGACAGTAAGTCCATCTAAAAGAGGTATATCTTCTGAATTCTGAAGACTAGCTTGTATCTTACCCAAATTAAATAATTTAAAAAATATTTTTAATTTATATATATATATATAAATTATATATATATATATAACATACACATACACACACACAATTTTATATATAGTGTGTATATTTACAGACAGACAGACAGATGATTGATGGCTGGCTGGCTGGATGGATAGATAGATAAATAGATGATAGATAGATAGATAGATGATAGATAGATAGATAGATAGATAGATAGATAGATAGATAGATAGATAGATAGATAGATAGATAGATAGATAGATAGAGTAGATAGATGATAGGGATCCAAAAGATTATAGAATCATAGATTCATTACAGTTGTATTTAGTATAGTGTATTTAGGATATCACTTCCAACCCCCTGCTTAATGCAGGAATCCAGATTAATGCATTTCAGAAAGATGTCTGTTCATTTTTGTCTTGATTACCTCCAATGACAGAAAACCCAGTACTTCTTTGGGAAAGTGCTTTGACTGTCAAACTGATCTATTTAGTTAGTAGCCTTTTTCTAACATGTAATTGAAATTTGCCTTCTTGTAAATTAAACTCATTATTTGTCACCTGTGTTTTGATACAAACATGAACAGCTTTTGTCAAGTAACCTTTCAGATATTTGAAGAGTGCTGCCACATCCTGTATTTGTCTTTTCTAAAGGCTAAACATATATAACTCCTTCATTTTTTATTTTTATGTCTTATGAATGTCTTCCCTAATCATGTTAGAATACAATAGAATAGAATAACAGAATTGGAAGGGACCTTGGAGGTCTTCTAGTCCAACCCCCTGCTTAGGCAGGAAACCCTACACCCAGGGGTGAAATCCAGCAGGTTCTGACAGGTTCTGGAGAACCGGTGGTGGAAATTTTGAGTAGTTCGGAGAACCGGCAAATATCACCTCTGGCTGGCCCCAGAGTGGGGTGGGAATGGGGATTTTGCAGTATCCTTCCCCTGCCACGCCCACCAAGCCACACCACGCCCACCAAGCCATGCCCACAGAACCAGTAGTAAAAAAATTTGGATTTCACCACTGCCTACACCCAGTGGTGGGACCCAAATTTTTAACAACCGGTTCTGTGGGCGTGGCTTATTTGGGGCGTGGCTTGGTGGTCATGTGACTGGGTGGGCGTGGCTAGCTGGTCATGTGACCGCTTTCTTGCTGTTTGTTAGAGGTGAAGAAATTGTATTACTTTTCATAAAACAAAACTAATCCAGGTTAAATGTGTTGTTAAAAAAAGTACAGGTAGTTCTCAACTTATAGATCGTTCATTGAAGGACTGAAGTTAGGACGGTGGTGAAAAAAGTGAATTATGACCGGTCCTCACACTTATGACCGTCCTCGCATTTATGCCCATTGCAGCATTCTTAACAACCGTGTCACTCATTTCACAACAGCGGTGCTTCTCTTCACCACGATGACAAGATAGGGCACAAAACATAAAATGTGAGGACAGTCGTAAGTGCGAGGACTGGTCAAAAATCACTTTTTCAGCCCTCTGAGTAGTCCTTATGTGCACCCGGCATGGCCAGGTGGTCATGTGATTGGGTGGGCATGGCCAACTCAACGTCACTCATGTCGAGGAGCGCTTCCCCTCGCCTGACCTCTCGTGACCGTGGGGATGCTGCAACAGTCATAAGTGTGAAAAATGGTCATAAGTCACTTTTTTCAGTGCCATTGTAACTTTCAATGGTCACTAAATGAACTGTTGTAAGTCAAGGATTACCTGTACAAAAATACAAAAAGCTTCTTTGCTTACAAAAAGCTGCCCTAAATACCAATCATTAGATTCGAAATACCTGCAAGCTGGAGTTGGCAGGGTGCCAGAGCACCTTGAGGAATTAAAATAGTTAAAATGCAATGATAACTATCAGCAGCCAACTCTTGCTCATAAAGTGAAACCCTTTAGCAGAGAGGTCATTTAAGCTCTCCAGAAAGAGCACACCCAGGAGAAGCAATCCTTAGATCCATTTGCACCACTTAAAGATACCAGCTGGTCTCACTCACCTCATAAGATATCCTAAAGAAATCATCCAGATTTAAGGAAAGATCACATGCTCCCAAGAAAGGCAGTAAAAAAATCATTGCCAAGCTTGCATCCTGCCTCTTGGAACTACACCCCAAAAGGACAGTGCCAAGAACCACTAAAGCAGTGAAGGAAGACCCCCTCCCCAGATAGAAAAAGCACTTGAGATAAGCCTAACTAGAATGAAGCAAAGGAGCAAACACAGTAGCTGTTTCTTGTTAAACCAATTACCAGAACAAATAGACACAGGAACTAGCCAGATTTCTGAAGCTGCTTCTTTTCAGGAACAGAGATTAACATTTTTCCTTCCAAACAAAGCTGAATAGGGAAAATTATCCCATCAATAAACACAGGATTAAACATCACCAAGCACAGAATTAAACTTCACCAAAAACCAGTTTTAGACCAAAAGTCAGAAAGGGTATGTAAACTCACATTTGAATATCAATCTTTCTAGCTAGCCAAGAAGCCTTGCTGAATGTCACTCATCTTGGTTCCTTGTCATTAAAAGCTTCTTTCCAGCAGCTCTGTGCTGGGAGAACTCCAACAGGGGAGTATTTCCTCCCAACAGCAGTGTAAAAAGCTTAAAACAACCCTTCCCCTTTAAGAAAGTCAAGCAAAGAAGAAAAAAAACTCCAGAGACAGTAAGTCTAGGCATACTGCCAAGAATGTAATAAGGGTTAACGGAGAGGCAGTTTCTGTAAGCAGGGCAATAAAGATTAGGCTATAGAAACAACACCAGAATGTTGTAATTCCTTACAGGATTAACCCTGTAAAGTGGAAAAAAACAAAAGGAGATTTCTTCTAACAACCGGTTCTCCGAACTGCTTACAAAGTTAATAACCGGTTCTAGCGAACCTGTTAGAACCTGTAGAATCCCACCTCTGCCTACACCACTTCAGACAAATAGTTATCCAACATCTTCTTAAAAACTTCGAGTGTTGGAGCATTCACAGCCTCTGGAGGCAGGTTTTTCCACTGATTAATTGTTCTAACTGTCAGGAAATTTCTCCTTAGTTCTAAGGTGCTTCTCTCCTTGATTAGTTTCCACCCATTGCTTCTTGTCCTACTGTCAGGTGCTTTGGAGAATAGCTTCACTCCCTCTTGTTTGTGGCGGCCCCTGTTCATTGGCCTTCTCCAAGCTGGTCCAGTTTTGCTATGTCTACAATTACAGATGATCCATTAGAATAGCCAAAAATGCATCTGAATTGGTATAAAAGAACCATTTTATTATTATTATTATTATTATTATTATTATTATTATTATTATTATTATTAGTATTTCTATGCCGCCCAACTCCCAAGGGACTTAAATTTCCTTTAAGAGTTTCCAGAACTGCAATAGCTGTTGAACTCGGACCCAGAGATGGCTTCTTAAGTAAGAGCTCATGATTATGGCCTTTAGGTTTGTGGGTAACATCTTGTGTAAAGAAAATCTTAATAATCCAAGAACTCATTGAAATGCTGAAGGGCTTGAAGAAAGAAGGCATTCAATAGTATTCAAGAGATTCAAGAGTTTTATCCATTTCTTTAATCAGTAGGCAAAGAAACTGATTCATACAAATGTTTTAGATGGTCCACTGGAGCAGATTGTGTCAAAAAATGGAATCAATCCTTGCACAGATTTGACAGATTTTTATCCATGATCAACTAGACCAACTGTTTAAGTGGAGCTTAAATATTCTTAGCACACCAGCTCATGGTAACATCATCTATTTTATAATCCTGAAGAGAACACAAGTACTCCATGGACTGATTGTTGGTTCACTTTTGCTTTACTCCTTTATACAAGGTGTGAAAAGTGCAGTTCCTTTTAATCCTGGTATTCACAAATTAATACTGAAAATGGAAGGCATTCCTAATTGGACCTCTGTATGTGTAAAATAGGACTGTCAAACTCCTGGCCCCCGGGCTGGATGTGTCACGCGCTGGCCATGCCCACACCCATTTTAGCGAAGGGAAAAAAAGTCCCAATACGTCACATGACGGCCGCCGTGATGATGTGAGTTTGACACTCCTGGTGTAAAATTACTAGTTACTGTATATGTAAGCTTATGGAACCCTGATTGTATAATGCTCTGAAATACACAAAAGCATGAACAGTTGCCCACTAGTGTATGAATGAGCTTGGAAGACCCTTCCAAGATTCAGCTTTGTGGCATCTTTTTAATTCAAGTTCATCTCTTGAGATATGCAACACCTGATGAGACTTTTACACTAGAAGAGATGCAGAAAGCACCTCATAGACTACGGACTCTACATAGCACCTGTCTACTGCTTTGTATGTATGTAGTTCCTGGAATCCAACAAAATTATGCTGTCGAAAACCAGCAAATTACAAAACAGTAGCAGAGCAGTTACCAAATAATTCTGTGCCAAAGAACGTAGGGAAATTGGTTTAGCAAAATTGGCTATTTTAGTTTTAAATCATCCTAATAGAGAAAAAAGAATTGCAGGCCTTTTCTTAGATTGCATTATAACCTGGTGGCTCTTGTCCTTTGAAAAATGGAGGCCCATCACCCTTTTAAGATCAGAACTCACCTGAAGATCAGCAACCCTTCCATATTGATAACATAAATTTAAATATAAAATAATAATAATAATAAATAATAATAAAAAAGCCAGTTGGTGCAGAAAGAAAATAAACTAGTAATCCTTGGTTTTAACATAATATATTTTGGGCCACCCAAAATATCTTTTTTGCTTCATCCCTATAAATACTTGATTCAGTATTAAAAAGAGAACCTGATAGGAGATATTGTGGTGTGTTATTCAAGCTTACTGTAATTAGCCCTTTAATAGAGATAAGCAGACTAATCCCCAACCCAAAGCACAAATATGCCTACCAAGGCAAGTTAATATAAGGTGGCTTTCATTTCTGACTTAAAAATAAAGGTGCACTTAAACTTGTAAAAGACAACATTTTTATTTGAATGATATGACAGGACTGTCACTGGACTGTTACCTGCTATAAAGAAAGCCGAAGAATTATTACCTTTATTAGGCCGGTGACACGGAGCTTTAGCCATACATTTCTAACTTCTGTCCCTCTACAGAGACAATTTTCTTTTCTTAAATAAACTGTCATGCTAGTGTTAATATATTGTTGGCTCTCTCATACTCCGAGAATACTGCTGATATAAAACATGTATATGTTAGATTGGTAATAGTATCTTTAGTGTAGCTGACTAGAACAAATGCGTTTCCCTCATGGCTGTGCTAATGTGATAAAGGAAAATTGGCTGTTCATCAGCTTTTGGCTGGGTAAAGACAGTGAAGATGGAACCACATTCTTTTTTATGCATTAATACCACTGAGAACTTTCCACTAGTTGTATTTCATGTTGCCTGCGTGTTGTGTGCAAAGATGTTGTAAAACATGAGATAATGCTACAAATGAACAAAGTAGAAAAAGCCTGTATCTTTTATAATGATAACAGTCAAACAGCAAAAGACAGTAACAGGCTATAAAAAAATGTTGAGCTGGAAAAAGGAAAAACATGGCAAGCAATACCCACTTTGATCCACAAAGACATTTTCTTTTGTTTTGCTTTGGTGCGTGTGTGTGAAGTAAATATTGGACAAATAGTGTCGATCTTATGGACTCCTGAAAGGATCTTGGGGTCCGTCAGGAGGGTCCATATTTTAAGGAACTGTGTTAATGGATAAAACTAATGAAGAATAATGGATAATGTTCTCTCTTTTTCGTATGTGAAAACTTTTTTGAACCAAACTATACTGCTAGTCATTACGATAGTACGCTTCAGATTTTCACTGGAAAGGTAATTCATATTTTTTCTCAAACCCACACAATATTGACTACTTCTGGAAATAATAATAAACCTAAGGACCTATATATTCTATTTATTCAGGGAAGCAAATTTTCATAATAAAAATCTATTTCTATTCATTTCACAGTCTCTTCCTTAAAATTTTAGTACAATCTAAGCTGCCTGAATCATTAATGATAACATTTCTGGCTTAATTTATAGATAACTGTAGCTTTTTATATTAGTCAGAAATGTATGTAGCTGTATTGACAATAGAATGGCACTATTGAACACTTATGTCCTGATTTTCCAAATGAATTTTGCAAAGCTTCATTTTTGCTTTTGCACTGTATTATTCTGCCTTTTCAAAACCTTTTTGTTTCTTCTCACACATTCAGTGCTTCTAGGATGCAATTATTCCAGTCTCATTTGATTTGATTAGAGTGGATATCAAGTCAGATTAAAGTACTCTAGCTTTTTTCAGCATCTATTTGAAAAGACAAGTTATCCCTTTAAACTCACGAGTACTTGTTTATGCAAAATGGAAATAGATTTCTACAAACTGGCAGGAGCAACAGTAGGAACAACAGCCATAGCAGCAAAATCTCTCTTTAAAACCTCCACCTTGCTCCTTAAAACAAGCTGTGCATCAGTAAAGGACAAAAGCTTTATTACATATGATTGTTGCTCAAGAGTTATTAAAACAGAAGAAGTGATCCATTAGAATGTAGGTATATATCGTTGCATCCAAATTATTGGTCAGTTCAGCTTTAATCATGGTGCATGTCAGAAGACACATCCAGCTTGTCCAGTAGCCTATTGGTAAGCTTCAGAATGTGAATGAAGAAACACATTCATTGTATATCTGGAGTAAATACTGAGTAATCAGCTGTGGAAAGCAGCATGTGAATATTGTTTGCTAACTTGAAGAATACTGTGTACTGAAAGATATATGTATGAATATATGTATTTTATATAGATAGATAGACAGACAGACAGACAGACAGACAGACAGACAGATAGATGTGTGTGTGTATGAATATATATATGTCCCCCCTCTCAACTATATATACACATATGCATACACACATACACACACACACACACACACACACAGAGAGAGAGAGAGAGAGAGAGAGAGAGAGAGAGACAGAGACAGAGACAGAGACAGAGACAGAGATATAGAGACAAAGAGAGAATTATACACACATATAACACTAATATTTTAATGAACAATACATTACTAGATGCAAAAGAATAAAATTCTGCCTAGAAGAGCTTACAGTATAATATGAAATAGAAAACAGGAGGAAAGGAAACAGTAGTTGTCTTGAATTTAGATCTAGTTTGTTGGTAGCACTTAGCTGAATTTGGCTTATCTAACAAAAGTAAAGTAGGATCAGATCTAATCTGTACTTGGATGGGAAGCCACCAGGGAATATAGCTTGTAGCCTACATGGGAAGTCAGAACACATCCCAGAAGATGGCAGTAGTAAATCACTTATGTATGTTGCCAATCAATGTATCTCCTGGAGTCAACTCAATTTAAAGGAAGATTTTTGTAGGCACCATGGGCAACTTTATAAGAGTGATGGGGTCTCTGGAATTACTTTTATCACTAAATCATCTAATTTTTTTCAGCAGTAATTTTATGACATTCAACGAATCTTTTCACTATGATTTTTTTTTGTAACCTTCACTGGTTCCTATAATGTAGAAAGTTGTGTGGGATATGCTATGATTTCTCCCCTTGAGGCATGAAATATGCAGTAGACCTCTTCATTAATTTTCCCTTTCTCTCCCCAATTTACATAAAAATTGGGGCCTAGTTATCAACCTACTGTTTGTTAACAATAGAGTTCCAGTTAAGGTTAGAGAGATCTAGGAACTCTTAATATGATACACTAAAACAGTATTATTCTTTACTTGCATAATGAAGACAGCACTTATCCTTTCATATCACATACCATGGCAATATCGTATTTGTGAATAATCTCACTACTCTTCCTGCATGAAACACACCTCAATCCCAAATTAGGCAAATAATGTTATACTAGATTGAAACTATTATAGGGCTTTCTTGGAAATGAATTTGGACATAAACTGGATTTTCTTGTGGGGGAAAAAAAAAGATTCATAGAACACAGTAACTGGAAAAGCAAAGTACCCCAAATTGAGGATTAAAATTCTAAGATGGAAAATGAACAACATCACTGAGGAGAAAAACATGTAGCCAATCTTGCAAGGAGAACATGGGAATCCCAAGAGGTTTGGTAAAAAGAATTAGTGGAGTTGGAGAGTCAAGCTTCGTTGTGAACTCCCGAAAGCATTAGCAAGTATCTAATGCTATTGAACAAAATTTAGTTGACAGACTTCTAATATTTATATTATTAGTTGGGAAATATTTTACTCCCGTTTAGATCCTTTACATTGCATAGCCAAATATGGCTAACAACTGAGCTAGAACACACATCATCTGATGAACACCACAGACATGTAGAATTCGACTGCTGTGTGTCAACATTAGTTCAAAAGGTCATCTTCATGAGGAGAAATGTGTTCATTGTTTTGCTTGTTCTGCAGTAAAAAACTGGTCTAGAGAAAATCAGAAACACCGAATAAATATAGAAATAGATGGCTACAGAATGTAAGAGAAGGTGCAGATATTGCAGTTTCCAAGTATTTTTCTTTTTATCAGGTCCTTTTAAAGTTGTATATCAGACTGTGTTTTCTAAATTCTGAAATGACTTTAAAGGGGATTGCTATACTTTAAACTGGATTAAACAATTTATTCAGAGTTAATGTGCCTTTTACTCCATGACTTCCCCCACAAAGTGCTAGAAAGTAAAATGTACTGTCTTGGGTAAAATATGGCTAAAATTCAGTTATTTCAAATTAAATGTTTCCTGTGTGTACACCATTGAAAGATAATTCAAAATTCCTTTTCAATTCACCATGATATATTTTTTTGTTTTTTGTTTTTGTTTGTTTTAACAAATTTGGCAGTACTTTCTGATTCTTGAGTAAGAGCTAGAAATATTCTAATGTTGCATCTTAATGCTTTCTGTACAAAGCACAATACAAGTTTCCATAAGGATCTCAATCCAAGTTTACCCATAAAATGTGATTTTGCCTAAATTGCAACATGCAAAAAAACAGTAGCTGAAGGGAAACTAATATCCTGCTACTAATCATTCTAATTATTATTATGTTTGACTCATGGACTTTAACATATGATAGAAGATAGGGAGATACTAGAAGAGAGTGCTACTTATTACATCTATGAAGGGAGAGTACTTCCATTGTGAAAACATACCCTTTGATATACAACTAGTGCTTGACTTACAATAGCAATTGGAACTGGAGTTTCTGTCACTAAACAATGAAGTCATAAAACATGACTGGAATGCTTAACAACAACAGTTCTCCTATACTCACAGGAGGTAGAGGAATATTGCAGGATAATCTTCAATATATTTTCTTGTGGTTCCTTCTGAGTGGAACCTTTCCACATCCATTTGCACTATTCAGGTGACCCTGAGGACACAGATAAACCTCCATGTGGCCTCAACGACTCTCAGAAAGAGCGCTAACAACTAGATGACTGTAAGGAATATAAATCATTCCATTTCCCACCATTCAATCACAACTGAAGAAGCTTCTTGGATGAGAAACAAAACATCTTTTAAAAAAAAAAGTGCACTTGCCTCTTTAAAAAGCATCTTTGGCCCCATCCTTGTTAACCTTCCAGAAATCTTTAAAGCATGCATGTGCCAACAGGCTTGGGGATCACAAAGATATGACGATTTAATGAAATGGCTGCATTACCTTTTACATAAATTTTCTCAGCCAACTTGTTACCAATAATATTGTTGGTTTTTGTTAGTTGTACTGGTTTTAATATTTTGATTTTATGAATATTTTTAATTGTGTGCTACCTAGAGTCACTTTTCAATGAGATGCATGGCTATATAATGTAATAAATAAATATTGTTTCATAGATTTTTAATGTTATCATATAGATATACCATATGTACAGAGATGACCACATTACACTTGTGCCAAATGTTATTAATATTATATATGAAAAACTAAAATATTTTTTAACTTTACTCAATTTTGAATTTTTGAGGCTTCCTTAATTTAACTATTGAGCATCTTTCTGTTTTCATACATGAATTTATTTTTTTCTAATGGGAAATGGTTAATAAATACAAATTGCTGTTCTTGATTGTATTGAAACTGTTGGTACAGTGCAGTGGTGAAATCCAATTTTTTTACTACCGGTTCTGTGGGCATGGCTTGGTGGGTGTGGCTTGGTGGGCGTGGCAGGGGAAGAATACTGCAAAATCTCCATTCCCACCCCACTCCATGGGAAGGATACTGCAAAATCCCCATTCCCTCCCCACTCTGGGGGAAGGATATTGCAAAATTTCCATTCCCACCCCACTCTGGGGCCAGCCAGAGGTGGTATTTGCCGGTTCTCCGAACTACTCAAAATTTCCGCTACCGGTTCTCCAGAACCTGTCAGAACCTGCTGGATTTCACCTCTGGTACAGTGTATTCCAAGCTAATTTGACAGAGACTTGTAGGATTACTGGTTTTTTTACAAGACTTTCTGTTCCACGTGTCAATTTATAGGTTCATCACAACAGAATTAGTTTCTTTATAAATGGTTTGGAAGATGATGATACAGCCTTCGATTCCAGAAGTCTCACAGGGCTAATAGCAGATCCCTCTGTTGATGGTGAATGGAGAATTGGGCAAAATTTAAATGGTGAGTGGTTTTGATGGAAACTCTTGAATGGATAGACATATAATAATAACTAAAAAATAGATTGCATGACAATGCAATATTCAACAACATTATTATTATTATAGTTCGTCACATAGTTAACCAGATGTTTAAACTAGATTTTACACTTTTATCCATCTATCGAGCCCTTCCCTGGGATAGGCAGATGTGGATGTTTGATGGTATTAAAGGTATTGTTGTAGGATGTCAGCTGTTCCAAGGAAAGCTGCCTTTTATAATTGACTGGTGGTAATGGTGTTCAAGTGGTGCTCCAAAGGTTTTGGGATGGTATCCAAGGAGCCTTTTACTATTGGTACTCTCTTTTCTTTCTTGCAAAGCAAACTTGTCACAGTTGTTCTACTTCTATTTGCAGATTTTTGTCTTTTGTGAGTTTTTCCTGTTCTTACTTTTCTATTCTGCTGTTTCCAGATACTGCAATGTCCACTATCCAGCTCTTTGTCCTTCTTATCAGCATTTGTTAATTCTGGGTGTTATGTGGATGTTTATTGTCTGTTCGAATTCTAAAATCCCAGAGCACTTTAGCTTCTTCATTTTCTATGACTTTTATCTATTTTGGGGTCCCAGTAGTTCTTGCAGATATTCCACACCCGCCTTGATGTGGGTGTGGAATATCTGTCAATATAGAGTCTAGAGCAGTGGTTCTCAACCTTTCTAATGCCGTGACCCCCCGCGACCCCCACCCCACCACCGCGGTTCGGGATGAGGTGACAAAGGGGGGGTGGCACCCGGGGGACAGCTGATAGCATCGGAAGCGGGAGCCTTCGCCCGGATGCCGCCATTTGAGTTCTTTTACCCTCTGCGCATGTGCAAAGCGTTCTGCGCATGTGCAGAGGGTAAAAGAACCCAAATGGCGGCGTCCGGGCGGGTGGGCGAAGTCTCCCGCTTCCGTGGCTACCGGCTGTCCGGCGACCCGCAGGCATGGCCGAACTGGGAGCATTTCCAAGATGGCAGGCTAGCGCGCGCGGCGACCCCTGTGAAAAGGTCGTTCGACCCCCAAAGGGTCGCGACCCACAGGTTGAGAACCGCTGGTCTAGAGTCTGTCAATGTCACTACTAGGATGAAGGGCATGATTCGGTGTCTTTATTTTGATGGTCTTCCTATCCAGAGTGTAGACAACAGTGTGAAATCACAGCTGCCAGTTCTTTGGCTGGTGTTGGGCTTCAAATACAACAAGAATGCAGCTTGGATAAAGGAGGTAGAAAAAAAGAAACTAAAATAAAAGAATTTGTAATAACAGTTTTTCGTTATTTCATTTTTCAGATCTTGATACTTTTTTTTAATCTTCTCCAATTCTTTGTCTTCTATTCCAGTGGTCACCAACTGGTGGTCCATGGACCACTGGTGGTCCACGAGAAAATTTTGGTGGTGTGCAGAAAAATTATTTGCATTTTTTTATATTGCACTAAATTCTATTTATCTTTTATAAAAATTCTAATTAGTGGTCCGTGGGACCACTAAATTATGAATTTAGTGGTCCCTGAGGTCCGAAAGGTTGGCGACCCCTGTTCTATTCTACTATCTCTTAGTATTGCCATGCCAATTTTCTACACTTTCTTCTTTTGAACCACTGTTAAAGCTGATGTATGATATACTGTATAGTTGCTTTCTTTATGTTTTATTTATCTTTTCTACTACCTCTGTTTAATAGAGGCTGGAACAGCAGTTTAGAAGTGTTGTTACGAATAATCCTAAAAAAAATTACTATGTATGACCATTTCCTAGCTTTGACTACCTGAGGGCAAGCTGATAGTATCTTGGGAAGGAGGCAATTAGTCAGGACAATTCTGAGCACCTCATCCTGTGCAAAAGCAATTGTTCAAATAGATAAGGGAGCCGAGGTGGCGCAGTGGTTAGAGTGCAGCACTGCAGGCTACTTCAGCTGACTGCTAGCTGCAGTTCGGCAGTTCAAATCTCACCAGGCTCAAGGTTGACTCAGCCTTCCATCCTTCCGAGGTGGGTAAAATGAGGACCCAGATTGTTGGGGGCAATATGCTGACTCTGTGAACCGCTTAGAGAGGGCTGTAAAGCACTGTAAAGCAGTATATAAGTCTAAGTGCTATTGCTATAAATTGGACAAATTGGACAAATTGGATGAAAAAAGGAGAATTTTCACTCATACTGACCACCTATAGCAATATTGAGATTAAAAAATTAAATAAATTATTCCTTCTATTTTGTAAACTACTACAGACAAACGATAGAAATGTATGTAACTGGACTGTGCACTTTTGTTCAGTCAGAATTTTTTCAAGTCATTAAGCTGCAACATGCGTAATCATACAGTCCATTCATTGTAATCATAATCATGCACTTTACTCACAGCATATGGTAAAAGTAGTCTGTTTATAATGTTACTTTAATAAAACTAATTGGCTAAACGACCTTTCCCATGTTTTTCTTGCATTCAATCATGTCTAATTCTTGAGGATTCCTTGGCAAGGTTTTTCAGAAGTGGTTTGCCATTTCCTCCTTGCTAGGGCTGAGAGAATGTGATTGGCCTAAGTTGCCCAGATGGCTTTATGCCCATGTCAGGGCTAGAATTCACAGTCTCCTGGTTTCTAGCCTGATGCCTTAACCACTACATCAAACTGGCTCTCACTTTTCCTGTTAGTAGCCATCAATAGCATAGTAATGTAGCTCATCTTACTCCACCAAGATAAAGTAGAGCTTGCTGAAGACTATCAAGAATCTATTTGGAGAGATGCTTGGAGGTCTGATTTAAGGGATGGACAAGAGTGAATAGAACAAGTATGCCATCCTTCCATGGATAAAGATTTCATTGTTGGAAAGCCAAAATTGAATTATTTTTGAATTCTAATGTGCTCTTTACATGTGATTAAGTTAGAATTACAAGTTTTTAGAGGATAAATAATAGATTATGGAAACAAAATCTTGTCATGGTGACTGCATTCTAACCACATGACACAATGGTTAGAATGCAGTATTGCAGGCTAACTCTGCCCACAACCAGAGTTCAATCCTGACCGGCTCAAGATTGACTCAGCATTCCATCCTTCTGAGGTTGGGAAAATGAGGACCCAGATTGTTGTAAACCACTTAAAGAAGGCTGTAAAGCACTGTGAAGCAGAATACAAATCTAAGTGCTATTGCTATTGTCACATATGTGATTTTACTGATTTTGGCCATCTAAGACCTAGACCTTCATTTCTCTTCTATCTCAAGTGTTTGGATCGTAAACTGTTTTTGTTCTGTTTCTGCAATAAGAAATTTAAGTTCCTTTGTCGGTTAAAAACACAATATTAAAACTTTTGGGAAAGTTTCATTTAGTAAGCTAAGGAAAAGGAATAAGGGAAAAAACATGTCTCAGGAATACCAATGTATTGAAGTAATCCTGAGTGAATATTTGGTGATGATGGGATTGATCCCCCCCCCAATTTTCTGACCATGGCTGTCAATATAAGGTTTCAGTGATTTTGCAGCTCCCTGAAATTCTGTTTGGTGATGAATTGGTTCTGCAGATTTATTAAGGCTGAGTATCACTGATCCAGAACAAACTGTAATTTGGAGCTGAGTCCTAAATATATCTGCATCTGGCCTGAAGAAAGTTTGATTTATTCTCAAAAACCACTGAGCTCCTATACATCAAAAGTTGAAAGTTTTCTCGTTTCAAAGTGCTTGTGTTTGGCACTGTTATTTTGAATACCAGATACAGAACACTTATGCACAACAGAAAGAAATCTTTAAAATAAACCTTTAATTTTTATCACGTAAAGTGATAGCTACAGTTGTCTCCAGTATATCTCTTCTCTAATTAGAGATGGCACATGGACTGGCTCATTACTTCTGTCTAATGAGCCAGTTTTTCTGCCACCTCTGTAATCAGATAAGGGATAGGTACAAAATGTTCCCATAAGGTTATTATAAATCATTTTAATCAAAAGAATTAAGTTACTGCCCTCCATAGTTTTGTCCGGAACCAAGATGGTTTCATTCAGAAAAGGTAATTGTGCAAGAGAGAGCTCTGTGTGCTGAATTTAAGATTTCCTCAAGCAGCACAGAGTTGTTTTCTGGTTGATGGAACTGGATTATTTATTTATAATGTATTTTTGCAGGTTCAGAGCAATTTGTCGGGAGAATGCAAGATTTCAGATTGTACCAAATGGCCCTTACAAACAGGTAGGGACTTTCTCAATTTTACAAAACTTAAAAATGCAATTATCAAGATAAAAAAGATGTAACTATGATAATGTGGTTTCTTGGGCTTTTTTTTTTTTTTTTAGTCATTGGATGTGTAACTGTAACTTCATGCAATCTGAATGCAAAGAAGGTTTTTAATTGGCTGCATGGATTCAAGCAGTTGTACTTTCAAGATATTAAGCAAGAAATTAAACAAACAAAAGCTCCTGTACTTCAATCACATAATATCCATATGTTGTGAGATTTTCCTAAAGCATAATTGATTTCTTTATGACATCTCCCTAATTCTCATGTAAAACATTCACACTGAAACACTGTAAACACAATTAACTGTTGTAGAACATGGGAAACCTATGTTTGCCTTCAGAACCTTTATACCAGGGGTCCTCAAACTTGGCAACTTTAAGACTTGTGGACTTCAACTCCCAGAATTCTCCACGCCAGCTAAAGTTGCCAAGTTTGAAGACCTCTGTTTTATACAGTCCTTCCTTCCCTCTCAGTAAAAAATGCTACATTTTATAAGCAAAAGAAATAGGTTAGATTAAATAGATATCTGTATCTATAGTAGACATACAAAGCACTTTCCATAATACTGTGGTGTGGAGCTTTGAAGATCATACAGCATAAAAAAATAATACATGATTGAAATGCCTTTGAAGGGTTATTTTGTGTGCCATTACTGTCGTATAGCATTACTGAAAATATTAATTTTTCAAAATCCAGCAATTAGTGACTCATAGCAACAAATTTGTAGCAAAAGGTATCTCCTTTCCTATTTATAATCTTTTTATCCACAAATTCATGTTAGAACTGCCTTTTTAAATATATTTTAGATATTGGTGATTTCAATTTGTCTATACTGCTCTTTAGATAATGAAACATGTCAACAAAGTTTCATTAAAAGTGCATAAATAAATTAATAACTTAATAAGCAATAAATCTAAAATACAGTTGAGTGAAAGAATAACTCCCAACTTATTTTTCGGTGAAAACCAAGAAATACAATAAAGGACAACTAAAGTTAAAATGATTATTTGCACAATAATGCTGAATTTTCAGGTAGTCCATGCTTAACGCCATTAAAGTTATGGCAGCGCTGAAAAAGATTTATGACCAGTGCTCAAAGTTCCAGCCATCATAGCACCTCTGCAGTTACACGATAGCAATCTGAATGCTCGGCAATCGTCTCAGACTTATGAGAGTTGCAGAATCTTGCAGTGATCATATTGCCATTTGCAACCTTCACTGCTGGCTTCCCACAAGCAAAATCAATGGGGAAACTGGTAGGGAAGGTCTTAAGTTGCTCCAGTAAGTTGTTTGCACTTTCCCCTGCCTGCCAGCAGCCACACCCCATCAGGATCACATTATGCCTTACAAGCTGCTTGCACATCTTCTCCTGTTTGGCAGCAGCTGGCCCAACCAAATGCTGCACCACATGCTGCACTTTAACCTACCTGCTGGCGAGCTACTTGGGACTTGCTTAACCACCTGCCATCCTCACTTAATGATAGTAATGGGGAGTGCCCGCCTTGCCATTGCTAAGAGCTGCAGTTACTTTTCACAATCGTATTGCTTAACAAAGGAAATGCTGGTCCCCATTACTGTCATTAACTGAGGATTACCTGTGCTTTTCAGTTAAAAGCAGTTCTTTAAAGCCTGTTTGAAAACAGTTAGAAGGGAGATCAATTACCTTCCATTAGAAAATCCTTCTGTAAAAACTGGGCCATAATTGAGAAGACTGTGTCTTTTGCGCATACCAGTCTGATGGTTTTTATCTGCAAGTCCTTGGATAGGACATTTGTGCATAATCTTGTATCTAGGCATTTAAAAATCACCCTTGCTCATTTCTTTGTGATGTGCCTTACTGATTTCTTATTTATTTCTATTATTATAGAGACATTTTTGAAGTATGGTCTGGAAAATTTCCTCAACTTCGTATTCAATCAGAATGTCGCTGTCCTGGAAGTCACCCAAGGGTACATCCTTTGGTTCAGAGGTATTGCATTCCTAATGGTGCAGAAGACACAACTAATGACAGAGTGCTCAGACTAAACCCCGAAGCTCACCCTTTAAGCTATGTCAATGATAATGATATTGGAACTACGTGGATTTCATCTATATTTAGCACCACTGAACATCTACGTCATGGAGTAACCATCACCATTGACTTAGAAAATGGACAGTACCAGGTAAGTTTAAAGTTCTCCTTTCTTGTCTTCTGTTTTCATTCATTAACAAAAATTCAAGGATATTCCAAATGTAATAAAGATAAATAAGGATCAATATATCTGGGTTAATTATTTTGATATCAGCTGGTTTCTCTTGAGGGGAGATAAACACTTGACAAGCAGTTTGGTGTGGTAGCTAAAGTCACTCGGCTAGGAACCAAACACCATGAGTCCTGCTTTATGAATAAAGCCAAATGGAGACTTTGTGCCAGCCTAGGAAGAAAATACAGGTAATGCTTGACTTACAACCACAACTGAGCCCAATATTTCTGTTGCTAACTGAGACATTTGTTAAGTGAGTTTTGTCCCATTTTATGACCTTTCTTGCCATAGTTGTTATGTGAATCTCTGCAGTTAGTAATATGGTTGTTAAGTGAATCTGGCTTCCCCATTGACTTGTGCTTGGCAGAAGGTTGCAAAAGGTGATCACATGACCCCAGGACGCTGCAACCGTCATAAATATGAATCAGTTGCCAAGCGTCTGAATTTTGATCACATGACCATGGAGATGCTGCCATGGTCATAAGTGTGAAAAACGGTCACTTTTTATCAGTCCTGTTGTAACTTCAAATGGTCACAAAATGAATTGTTGTAAATTGAGGATTACCTGTAATGGCAAACTACTTTTGAAAAACGTTCGCAAGAAAATTGTATGGACTTGTCTGCATAATCACCAGGAGTCAAGATATACAGACATAAAAAGTAAACATATATCTTTTTCATGTATTTTGTCTCCTATTCTTTAAATGTAATATTTCAGGAATTCAGATGGTTTTTAGATACTCTACATGAATTTTTTTAAAACCACTTTTATCTCTTTGAAGATTTTTTGTGTATTCAGGAATTCCTATCTCATAATTCTGGGAATTTCTTGTGTGCACACTTGGATTACAAGGGATGCAACCTTGATGCTCGACATATGGCTATTAAGTGTTGCATAGCAGATTGGTACTGGTAAAGAGCCGATTATTCATGGAAGCCTGTCTGAAGGTTCACTGAAGTGGTATGATAAATATAAAGAATTCTGGGTTTTTCCAAACACAGTTTAGAAATCTTGTAATGATGGATAAGATACAAAAATGTACATTGGAACCTTTGCAATTTATAACAGTGAATAAAACACTGCTTTTTGCTTTGACAAAAAAAAAAATCTTTGTATCACCTCGAAGCATCAGCTGGCAGTTCCAAAGTCTACAAGAGGCTTCTGTGTTGGATGAAGAAACCTCTGGCGTAGGGTGCTTTGCTTCAGAAATTGGAACTGATTTGTCAAAAAATAGTGTGCATTTTAGAATCTTAAATGTTTAGCTTTTGTTATGGGAATCCATTGGATATCAACTTATTTTCCTTTTTTTTTTCTTTGTATAACAAGGCATACCAGATTGTGACTTGTGAAATATGAAAAAATACTTCCTCTATTTTAATAATAAATCAGTTGTTATAGAGGAATAGCAATAGCAATAGCACTTAGACTTATATACCGCTTTACAGTGCTTTACAGCCCTCTCTAAGTGGTTCACAGAGTCAGCATATTGCCCCCAACAATCTGGGTCCTCATTTTACCCACCTCGGAAGGATGGAAGGCTGAGTCAACCTTTGAGCCGGTGAGATTTGAACTGCCGAACTGCAGCTAGCAGTCAGCTGAAGTAGCCTGCAGTACTGCACTTTAACCACTGCTCCACCTCGGCTCTAAAGGAAGGTAGACTGAGCATAGACTAATAGCATAGGGTATAATAAATGCTCAAGAATATAATATATAATAGCACTAGAGTTCACTTACGATAATTGAACATATGAGTAGAATTATGTGGAGATAGACAGCTGCGGAACCTCCTGCTTTGGTATTACTTTCACTTGGATCCTTTGTTGGTAGTTAACTTTAGGAAAGTTTTTCAATGTTAGCCTATGATTTTTGCTTGTTCTGTTAGAACTGAAATAATCTTTTATTTTCCAGAAGAGCTCCTTCTGGTTATAAAATTGTTTAAGGAATACATTATGAATAACATAATGTTATTGTATTTGATACATATGATAACAACAACAACAACAACAACAACAACAACAACGAAAACATTTGTGATGGTCCTTCATTTCCACTTCCTATAGTCAAAGATCTGATTTTCTCATTGATATCACATATTGTAGCATAGTTCAGTAAACAAAAAATAGCATATAAAATTACATACTTTCTTCTACTGGTGCTATTGTCCACTATCAGTCACATGAATCCAGGCTACCTGAGTTGAATGCTATGGAAATATATTTTTTCAGGAAAGTAAAAGACATGTTGCTTTATAATTAGTGTTGCTGTATCTTTATTTTATAAAATTGCAGAAAAGATGACATCATTCAAACTTATGTTTGCAAGAATGTATATTCTTGCAATATATATACATACTATATATATACATACACACACACACACACCACACACACAAATTATCCTATAAACAAAAGATACATAAATCCAGTAAGAAAGTTGAAGACAAATAAGTCAAAGACAAATAAGAAATGTTATCTTAACTTTCATGTACATGAAACAAAAATCCAGGAAGTTTTCCTGGTTTCCTTGACTCATTTATTTAAATGAGTTGCATTGTCAGAATGCAAAAAGTGGTTTGGAGTTCTGTTATTTGGATTTTTTTTCTTCTCTAAATGGAATAATGGTTAAAAAAATATAACAATATATATTACATTTTTATAATGTAATATATATTATTACATTTTGAATAGTTATTTTTTTAAAAAAATGTCATATTTTTGTACTTAAGGCTTGAATCTTTTTTACTGAGATGATGAACAATAAAGAGTCAACATGCAACAGGTATAAATGTAAAGTCAACATTTGCAGTAAGTGCAAATGTGAAGTTACTGTTACTGTTCGGAAAGAACAATAACTGATTAAAGAAATTTCAGAAAAAAGATACCAAGGAGAGATAACCTTGGTAGGTGAGGTGTGTGGAAATTGAGCCTTGTGAGGAACATTTAATGGATATGTTTAGTTCAGAGAAAAAAATACCTGAGAGGAGAGAATCATAATCTTTAAATAGCTGAAGGTATGTCATACAGAAGAGGGACTGGCTTTATTTTCTGCTGGCCTGGGGAACAGAACCAGAATCAGTGAGTTAAAATTACAAGGAAGTAGCTTAGGGTACATGTCAGGAAGAATTGGCAGTGGAAACAGGCTGCCATGTGACGTGTTGACTTCTCCTTCACTAGAGGTCCTACAACACAGAGTAAAAGATCAGATCAGATATACTTTTAGGAGATTTTACATTGACCAGAGGATTGGACTTTATGACCTTAAAGATTTCTTTAAATTTTCTGATTCTGCGTAAGTCTTCCAAATTAATTCATATTTTGCTGTTGATTTGCAGGTGTTTTATGTTATAATCCAGTTCTTCAGCCCTCAGCCTGAAGCAATCCGAATGCAAAGAAAAAAGCAACCTTCCATTGGTTGGGAAGACTGGCAATACTTTGCAAGAGACTGTAGTGTGTTTGGAATGGAGAATAATGGATCACTGCAATATCCAGATTCTATAAACTGCCTACAGCTTCCTAGGTATGAACAAGCTTATATTGAATCAAGTTACTGAACTCTCATATTTGCATAGACAACATAGTGCATTGGGCACTAATAAACTAGCAGATACTCTTCTATTTCCCATATGGCTCCTTGTCCCACTTGGTTTCATTCCCCCTCCCACAGTATTTTTAGAAAGTAAAAATGATGAGAGGCTACAACAAAACTTGAAAGTATACTCAGCTACCAATAAACAAACAAACAAACACATAAATAAATAAATGGTTGGGGTGTGTGTGTGTGTGTGTGTGTGTGTGTGTGTTATAAAAAGTAAAATGGGAAAACTGAGCACATCTGAGAGACTGACTTTTATTTTTATTATTATTTTTGGCAGGGAGAGAAACCTCAACTGTTTTGTTAATTAAGTATTTCATTATTAGCCTTATACGGCATGGAATCTGGCTATTTACAGAACCGTCTTTGTCCCATTATATCAGGCAGGAAAGGTATGTTGCAGACCCTGTCAGTTAAACAATTCTGACTGTCAGGGTCCAGGAAAGGAGCCTCCCCCATTGGAATATTCTCCCCCCAGAGGTGAAGCAGGTCCCCACTCTCCTAGCCTTCTGAAAAGGTGTGAAACCATGGCTCTTGCCCGGGGATCACAAAGGAACAAGCCCATTCTTCATCTTTTAATTAACTTATAGCATTGTTTTTAATCATTCTTGCTTCTTTTTAAACCTTAACTTTTATATATTTTGTTTATATTTTAGTGTTTTATTTTATACCACCAAGAGTCCCTCTGTGAGGGAGATAGGTGATTTATAAAATAAATAAAATTATATAAATAAAATTATTGGCTAGCCCTGCTATGGCAATCGTGTGAAATCTCCCCCAGAATTGTTTTGAAGAAGTTTGGAAAACATGCTTCTGAACCTCCTAGTGTGACCAATAGCCTTAAATAATTTTCTATGCTGGACTAGAATATTTTGAATCTCATAGGAGCAGCAGCAGCAGCTCGCAATTAAGTCCTCCTTCAGTGTGATTATTTGCAAATTAAATGCTAAAGTGTCTGAGGGCTATAGTCATAAATTACTTTCAAGAATGCTTCCAAAGTTTGTATTGCCTGGCAAAGACTGCAGCTCTTGACCAGAGAAAATGAAAATTACAATTCCACCTTGGCCATAAAATTCCACCTTGATTGTTAGGCCATGGGACACAGGCATACAACTATCTTTTTGTAGCAAACCATTTGAAAGCAGAGTGTTCTTCTTTCCAAGTTCCAAACACGTGCACCAATACACATATATAACATCACTTGTTTTCTCCATCCCCGCAAACTAGAAAAATTGCTTAAACAAGTAGGGGAGTGGAGGAGGGAGGAGAGAGAGAGAGAGAGAGAGAGAGAGAGAGAAAGCAATACCTTCAGGCAATCTCTCCTATTCCTGACCCATTTATTTCACTTGTCCCCCTACAAGTGGAGAGAAATTACAGGACAGTAAGTAGACAGACAGTGGAGAATACACTGGCTATTTGCGTAGTGCATTTGGGTCTGCTTGTTTTTGTTGTGTTTTGTCATTGTGTGCCTGCTTACTCTCTTGTAATCCCTTCCTCTCCAATCTCTCTGCTCTGTAAGGGACTGAAGATGAGAAAAACATTAGGTCAGCAGTAGGACAGTGCATACTGACTGTAATGGTGATCAAATGACTGAGGAACTGTAAAAGTTGTAAAATGTGTGCCTTGATTGCAGAGTTATTTTTTCAGCACTATCATAACTTCAAATGGTCATTGCACAAGGCAATTAGTAAGCAAGGTCTATCTGTATTAATATATAGGGTATTTTTAACCTGATTGTATCTGTTCATTTCTTAGCCCCACTCTTTGAATGTGGTCTTCAGCATACTACCCAAGTTAGTAGTTTCCTACCTCAACTGAAATAATTATTAAGATGATCTGATAATAACTTTTAAGTCTTCTGAAAGTATGCCTTTCATTAAAAAAAAAAAGTAAATGCCTCCAAAATACTAAGGAGATGAATGAATGTATAAGATATTTAACAGTGACTATTAATAGTATTACACAGGGGTGTCAAACACAAGGCCCACAGGCCTTCCTGGAAAATGTAAGGGACTGGCCTGCATCACTTCGGCCCGGTCTATCCAATGTGAAGAGGAAACATCGGGCCAGTGTGGCTTCGGTCTGGTCTACCCAATGCAAAGAGGAAATATGGTAGCAGTTTGGGGAGTGGCATCAAGCTGGCCATGCCCACCCAGTCGACCACACCCGCCCGGCCCCCCAAGGTCAACCACAGCCCTGATGCGGCCGTCAATGAAATAGAGTTTGGCACCCCTGGTATTACATAAATTATTATAAGGCCAAATGGCATTTGCTGGTTTCCAACAGATCAAGGCATATATTTATCAAGGCATAAGCGCACCAGGGTGCCTACCGTCCCTGTCCTACTGTACCCATTTGTATGTACTCATTTTATGTGTTTATGGCTATGTTTTGCTTCTTTATATCCATAAAGAGCCGAGGTGGCGCAGTGGTTAGAGTGCAGCACTGCAGGCTACTTCAGCTGACTGCTAGCTGCAGTTCGGTGGTTCAAATCTCACCGGCTCAAGGTTGACTCAGCCTTCCATCCTTCTGAGGTGGGTAAAATGAGGACCCAGATTGTTGGGGGCAATATGCTAACTCTGTAAACCGCTTAGAGAGGGCTGTAAAGCACTATGAAGTGGTATATAAGTCTAAGTGCTATTGCTATTTATTTGTGCCATTTTTTCATGTGTCCTGTTTCCTTGCACTTGTTGACAAATAAATAAATAAAATAAATAAATAAAATAAAATAAATTTTAGTAAATAAACTGAAAACTTGATTGTGAGAAGTCTTTAAAAGTGGATAGTTTTAAAGACCAGAAAAGCTTACAAGATGAGGAAAAGGTATTTACTTACTTTGTACTGTGTTGTCAAAAAAAAGCGGAGGTGGGAAAAGAGAGAGTGGTTTGCACAAAAACTGCATAGTGAATGCTTGCCTTTCTTTAGCTTGGTAAGTGCATCTCTTCACTTTTGAGAATTGTGAATGATTAGCATAGCCTAAAGAAACAACATCTCTGCAGCTACATACTGTTCTAGAATTTTTACAAGAGTGTTGCTTTGCATAAGTAAATAATAAAGCTTTTCTTGCTTGCATTTTCCCCTTAAAGTCTGCCATTAGCTATAACTCTCTAATTGCACCAACTCTTAGGACATTTTAGAAAACATTCAGCATCAGGAATGTGTAACACTTGTCTGAAAACCCATCAGGGGCCATTCCACCAGGTGCAATTGCTGTTTCTTTGCCTCTCTCTCTCTCTTCCATCCCCCTTCTTTTCAATCTTGGCAGGTAGGCTATTAAAAGTGTCAGCATTTTCTCTGGACTTCCACACATCTACATTACTATACAGGAGAAGAGTAAGGGGTTGTTGAAGGTGCATTCATATTCAGCAAAACATAGTTGGCTTTCATATTATTCAAAGGGATGGAAAGAGGCAAAAATTATAAGCATTAACTAGCTCAGCAAAAGGTAATGTTTTGGTAAATAGTCAAAAGTATATTAAAAATGGCCCAGCTTATGAAATAGTGCATCTTCAAAAAAAGTGCAAGTGCAAATGTGTGAAATGGTGCTACTGTAGAAATGTTTTATAATGGAACAGTGCTTTCCTTCAATTACATGACATAAACAATACTGCGAAATGATACAGGTGAACAATGCTGCATAGGGAAGTTACACCTAATTGGAAAAAAAAACCTACGCAAAAACACATACAAACATTTGAAGTACCAAAGATAGAATTACCTGGTAGGAAATGAGCTACCATTGTGACTTTAAAGCTAAAATTAACAGAATATCTGACTTGTTCTCCTAGATTTAAATACTTGCAAGGAAAAATATATATTAAAAAATGCTTTGCACATTTGCCATATAATGCTATTTGGATTAAAAAAAAAACCTATGTTGTGTTATCTGCAAACAAATTATAGTAGAGAACTATTCATTAAAGGATAAGAATGCATTTAAGTTTCCATCCATTTTCATATCTCCTAAGAAAGTTAGAATAACTTTATTAGAATAACTAATAAAAGTTAGAAAAGTCTAAGAAAGGTATTCATATTTTATTGTAATAGATGACAAAACAATTCCATATAGGACACACCCAAGAGGTCACCAAGAGCCAAAGTTGATTGTAGGGATTTACATCCTAATTGTGAATTAAATCACAGGAAAGGAATCTAAATTATTTATGCATAACCTTCCCAAGTCTAGATAGAATTATTTTAGTACAAGTAAAATAATTTTAATATATATGGAAATCAGTCATTTTTATGTTTATTTATAATTTTCTCTGGCATATGTTTTATATCTGGTTTTGACTAGTCAGTGCTAAGTCGCTGCTCATCTGTCCTAACTTCTTCTTGGAGTAAGTGGTCATCTGAAGAACCAAACACCTGTATATATCAAAATAGGATTTATGGAAAATATATACTGGCAGACTTTTTAAAAAACTGAAATGGGATGGCAGAATTTATTTTGCATAGGAATGATACCCTTTTCAGAAAGCGACAAAATGTATACTAGTTTGGGTTGAATGAACTAATACCTTTCAGTTTTGTAAGAATATACTATTATATATGCATGCAAATGCACTACTGATTCAGTAGCATTTAACAATAATTCCTCCAAAATCTTTGTGTTTTTTTTCTCAAAAATGAATTTGTACTATTTGTGGATCAATATATAGTCAACATTTTCAAATATGGGCATATTACATATGCATGCTCATTGGCACCCAAATGAAATGTAACATCCCTCTCAGATTTGCATGACCCCAATAAAAATCATGTTTCAAAAAAATTATGCATGTGTATTATGCCATATTTCTAAAAATAACCATGTGCTTCTATAAAGCAGGTAGCTGCACAATCAGAAATTTGCTTCTACATTAGTAACTAAACCAGTGGTGAAATCCAATTTTTTTTACTACCGGTTCTGTGGGCGTGGCTTGGTGGGCGTGGTGTGGCTTGGTGGGTGTGGCAGGGGAAGGATGCTGCAAAATCTCCATTCCCACCCCACTCCAGGGGAAGGATACTGCAAAATCTCCATTCCCACCCTACTCTGGGGCCAGCAAGAGGTGGTATTTGCCAGTTCTCCGAACTACTCAAAATTTCCGCTACCGGTTCTCCAAACTACTCAAAATTTCCGCTACCCGTTCTCCAGAACCTGTCAGAACCTGCTGGATTTCACCCCTGAACTAAACCCTAATGGCTTATCAATAGGATGCATCCTCTTCCTTTCATACTGTATCTCTGCCCTGCATACCATGTTCTTGAGTCCGATTTATAGAAAGTAGGAGTTGGGAGCAGTTTGATCAGTTCAGTGAGGCCAAAGGAAAAAGATGTGCTGTTATTTCCCATAGATGTGGATTAGAGTTGTTGATTTTACTGCAAAAAAATAGAAGTCAGGGAAAGAATTACTGTTTTCCCCCTGGCCTGAAGTATTTGGAGAACTCTTAAAATGAACTAGATGCACTCAGTCTTAGTGGATTAACTAAGTGCCAGTTGTATTTTTGTTATGAATCACAAAATTATAGCTCCATGATATGTTTTGAATGAAGTCCCATCAGGATGCAACTCAAATTCCGCTTTCACTTAGGTCTCCTGAATGTAATGGAGGGAGTTTCAGAGTAGATAGGAACAACTCAGTTAAAAGTTTATATTAATAGGAAGGTAGATTGTTTAATATTGGAGATAGTAAAACCAACAGTTCAGGATGAAAATTTACATAATTATTATATGAGGTTGCATTTCTGGTAAATGATCATGTGTATATTTTGGGAATTCTGAACTTGTCCTTTATTGAAGAAACCTAGGAGCAGTAGTGGTCCACATAATATTTAAGCTGGTAAGTCAGTTATGATTCTATCTGGAGCAGGGGTGGGTTCTAAATTTTTTTTACTACCGGTTCTGTGGCCGTGGCTTGTTTTGTGGGTGTGGCTTGGAGGTCAGGTGGGCGTGGCTTCATGTGGGCATGGCTTGGTGGTCAGGTGACCAGGTGGACGTGGCCAACTTGTAAAATGTGGTGAAACTCACTTAACAATGCTCTTGCTTAGCAACCAAAATTTTGGGCTCAATTGTGGTCATAAGTTTTTCTTTCTTTCTTTCTTTCTTTCTTTCTTTCTTTCTTTCTTTCTTTCTTTCTTTCTTTCTTTCTTTCTTTCTT
>QLTV01000548.1:5749482-5780318 GCA_003457575.1 Thermophis baileyi
TGAGCAGAGGAGTGGAGTACTCTTCTCGTGAAATACCTCTGGACCCGCTCGATTGTATTAATGTCCAATATACAGTGTGGATTCCAGGCAGATGAGCTGTATTCGAGAATTGGTCTGGCAAAGGTTTTGAATGCCCTAGTTAGCAGTACAGTGTTACCGGCGAAGAAGCTTCGCAAGATTAGGGTAACAACTCTTAATGTCTTTTTGGCAATGCTGTTACAGTGAGCTGTGGGGCTTGACTAGGGAGAACAGCTAAGGATGTGTCTTATTGTTCTCCTGTTCTAAAGGATACTAAAATTCACATAGATTAGCGTAAGAGAGTGTGAGCACAAGTATTTCCCCAAAGCAACACAATCATCCAGTGAGGTTCATACATTCATAGCTTACTGCAGTGTGGGATTCTTGTTCTTGCAATGCTTGACTGAATATAATTCACTGGGATAGGTCTACAAAATTACTCATGTCTTCAGATTATTAGCCCACAAAGCAGAGTAGGCACGCCACCATTGAAATTTTACTATCATTGCAGTAAAAACTCTACCAAGATATAAATAATCTTGTCTACCTCAGTTTATTATGCTCAATTTGTACTGGAATCTTAATATCTGCTGCTCATGGGCAACCCCAGCTCATACATTTCAAAGGGAGGTTGTTCCTCTCCTGTATACAACCCTTGCTCTGCACAGTACTCACTCATGTGCCACAGTACTTACAGCAGCAACACACAATTCCTAATTATTATTTTTTTCATTTAGTTGCATCAATAAATTTATATATAGGAATAATTTATATAGGAACAATTAATTATAGTTAATTAACAATTAATTGTAAGCAGTTAGGACCTGTGGTGGAATAGTGGTTAGAATGCAATATTGCAGGCTAACTCACTACTCATTGCCAGGAGTTCAATTCTGACAGGCTTAAGGTTGACTAGCCTTCCATCGTTCCAAGGACAGTAAAATGAGGACCCAGATTGTTGGGGGCAATATGCTGACTCTGTAAACCAAGAGGATGTAAAGCACTATGCAGTGGTATATAAATCTAAGTGCTATTGCTATTGCTAACAATCACCTTAAATAACCACAGCACAAATGTTATTAATTCAGAATGATCAATGTAGCAAGCGTTATCCCAGGTAAAGTGGAAAAAGAGCTTGGTGCTAGCTAACTCTTCTCTCACCAAGTTAAAACAGTGGTGAAATCTAAAAATTTTCCCTACCAGCTCTGTGGGCGTGGCTTGGTGGGCATGGCTTGGTGGGCATGGCTTGGTGGGCATGTGACTGGGTGAGTGTGGCCAACTTGTAAAATGTGATGAAACTCACTTAACAATGCTCTTGCTTAGCAACCAAAATTTTGGGCTCAATTGTGGTCATAAGTTTTCTTTCTTTCTTTCTTTCTTTCTTTCTTTCTTTCTTTCTTTCTTTCTTTCTTTCTTTCTTTCTCTTTCTCTTTCTCTTTCTCTTTCTCTTTCTCTTTCTCTTTCTCTCTTTCTTTCTCTTTCTTTCTTTCTTTCTTTCTTTCTCTCTTTCTCTTTCTTTCTCTTTTTCTTTTTTTCTTCTCTCTCTCTCTCTCTCACACACACACACACACACACACACACACACACCGGCCCGGCAGTGGTGCATCCCCTGTCAAGGGCCAGATGTGGGGAACAGGACCCGAGGCAGAGGGGAAGGCAAGCGGGCGGCAATCAGCCAAAGGCCCCATGGAAGCTGAGCGCGCCAGGCCCAAAAGGTGAGCGAGCCTCACCATGTCCCTCTGAAGCGGCTCCTCGGACGAGCGCAGCAGATCTTCCTCCCCCCCACTGCCAGCATTGGCCTTACCTTCTAGATCCTCCGCCTGGTGTATTTGGTAAGCTTGCCTCACCTACTCCCTTCCCCATGGGCCGCAGCCCTGCCATGCTTGGTGGAGCTGCTGCTGCTGCTCTGGGGCTGAGGGCGGCAGCGGTTGTCCGAGACGGCAAGCGGATGTCCCGGGGCTGCTGCAAATGCACACCGCATGTGCAGCCCCGGGACATCCGCTTGCCGTCCCAGACCGCTGGCACCAGCGCTGCCACCCCTCTCAGCCCCATAGCAGCAGCGGGTGGCCCAGCAGCAGCAGTCGTCTGAGATGGCAAGCGGATGTCCTGGTGTTTTGCCCAGCTATGAACCACGAAGAACGCAGGAAGGAAGAAAGTGCTCTGGGAGGGCGGGCGGCCCGGCAGCAGTGCGTCCCCTGTCATGGGCTGGATGCGGGGAGCGGGACCCGAGGTGGAGGGGAAGGCAAGCAGGCGGCAGGCGGCAGGTGGCCCAAAGCCCCATGGAAGCTGAGCGCGCCAGGCCCAAAAGGTGAGCGAGCCTCACCATGTCCCTCTGAAGCGGCTCCTCGGACGAGCGCAGCAGATCTTCCTCCCCCCCACTGCCAGCATTGGCCTTACCTTCTAGATCCTCCGCCTGGTGTATTTGGTAAGCTTGCCTCACCTACTCCCTTCCCCATGGGCCGCAGCCCTGCCATGCTTGGTGGAGCTGCTGCTGCTGCTCTGGGGCTGAGGGCGGCAGCGGTTGTCCGAGACGGCAAGCGGATGTCCCGGGGCTGCTGCAAATGCACACCGCATGTGCAGCCCCGGGACATCCGCTTGCAGGGTAAGCGAGCGGCAACCGGGTGACCGGTTTGGGGGCGTAGCCGTGATTATGAAGAGTTGTTTCCTGCAAATTACTTCAGCCATCATCATCCGAGGTGGCGCAGTGGTTAGAGTGCAGCACTGCAAGCTACTTCAGCTGACTGCTAGCTGCAGTTCGGCGGTTCAAATCTCACTGGCTCAAGGTTGACTCAGCCTTCCATCCTTCCGAGGTGGGTAAAATGAGGACCCAGATTGTTGGGGGCAATATGCTGACTCTGTGAACCGCTTAGAGAGGGCTGTAAAGCACTGTAAAGCGGTATATAAATCTAAGTGCTATTGCTATTGCTATCCCTTAAGTAGGCTAGGGGCGTGGCCAATTAGCCCCAAGACTTACTCCCGAGGAGACCTCCTCCTGAGGAACCATTCCTGCCTTTTGGCAGCTCTGCGTGCCCGTGCATTGAGCATAGGCTCCTCCTTTTCTTTCTCTTCACTGATGGAAGCTTCTGGAGGTTCTGAAGGCCCTCCTCATTGTCCGACTCAAGTACCAGCTGCACAGACTACTGGTGCATCACCACAACAGCCTCTTCACTGTCGGAGTCCACAACCAGCTGCATGGGTCGCTGGTGGGCCACAACACCCGGGGCTGCTGCACATGCGCACCACATGTGCAGCCCTGGGACATCCGCTTACCATCCCAGACCGCCAGCGCCGGCGCTCCTCTCAGCCCCATAGCAGCAGGGGGCAGCCCTTGGTGGAGCTGCTGCTGCTGTTCTGAGGCTGAGAGCGGCGGCAGTCTAAGACAGCAAGCGAATGTCCCGGGGCTGCTGCACATGCGCACCACATGTGCAGCCCCGGGACATCTGCTTGCCGTTCTGGACCGCTATCACCGCTGCCGCCCCTCTCAGCCCCAGAGCAGCAGCAGCTGCATCTCCACCAAGGGCCGCCTGCCCACCCACTGGCCGGGCCGGGCTGGACGCCGACCTCGGAAGTCAAGCGGGCGTGGGGGACCGCCGTGCCCTTCCCCATGGCCAGCGGTCCCCGACATGCTTGCCGGCCTTCCGCTTGCCTGCCTTCGCAAGCTGGCCACGGGGACACCGGGAAGGCCACGTGGAAGGCAGGCAAGCATGTCGGGGCTGCGGCCATGGGGAATGGAGTAGGGAAGGCAGGCTGGGAGTAGGGGAGGGGCAGGGGCAGCTAGGTAGGCCGTGACTTCGCAGGCTTACCTGGCAGGCAGATCAGGGGTGCAGTGCTTCAGGCAGGCAAGTTGCAGAGCAGAGACTGGGTGGGGCAGGGCGAGCAAGTGGCGACCGGGGGACCAGTTCGGGGGTGTGGGCAGCCAGCCGTTGCTACCGGTTCAGCAAACCAGGCCACATGTCCGCTAACGGTTCTCCCGGACCGGTCCAAACCAGTAGCATTTCACCCCTGAGTTAAAAGTTGATTAGAAGATACTGGAAGCTAAAGGGCATTTTTGGAGAAGACTGATGACTGGGAAGCAAGCCTCTATCAGGAATCTCCTTTCTGTCCTGTTGGCAACTTTTTCTAGCATCCTCACAAAGTCCAAGGTTTTTCAAAAGAGTTTGACTCTGCTCTGAGTTCTTGTTCAGGATTGGGCCTCCTAAACATCCATCCATCTTTAGAGCTGTTAAGATTGTTTGGAGCAGCCCATTTACTATCTGACAATGGACATTTGCCAGAGTAGGAACAATTCTTGCCTTACTTTCTTCCTATAATCTTTTTTACATTCTTCACAACCTATTGTTTGTGTGTGTGTGTGTCTTTCCATGTGAGGGTGTGTTTTATTTAAACAACATGTATGTTCGTATAACATCAGTTACTCTTGGCAGTGAATGGGATTAAAACTAAAAAACAGCCCAATACAATTTGTTGAAAGAAAAGGAGCAACTCTCAATATAACACATTCCACACCTAAAAACATTCCATATTCACAATCAGTAAAAACAAACAAACAAAAAACAACCAAACTAATCAAGCAGCAGGGCTTGCTTAACAACTTGGTCCAAATACCCAAGGGAAGAATGAAGTTTTTAATGACTTGAGTCCACTGATGTTGTGGCCATTTGGATTTCTGGAGGGATGTGCCTACCACAAGGTAGGCACTACTACAGAGAAAGCAGGTTTTCCAGATCCCACAAGATGGCAATCCTTAATAAAGGGGAAAGGGGTGGGGGGAAGTGTACCAAACCTGTCTGTTATAGTAATTGAGCAGAAACTATTGGAAACAGGTGCTCTGTGCCATGTAATTTTTCATAGGTAATACCCAATGCCCTGCCTTATGCACAGTTCAAACAGAGCATAAGGCATGGATAGGGAAAATGTTCAAAATATGTAACATAAATTTTTTTTAAGGGTTATGGCATATGTTCTAAATCAGCTGTCCCCAACCTTTCCAGGTCTGTGAACCAGCAGTGGTGATTGCGGATGGCAGTGGTGTCAGCAAGGGGGAAGGGGATGGTTTCGTTTCTGCAACTAATCCTGCACAAACGCAAATGCAGCTTCACGTGCTCGCCTGGTGCTTGCACAGCCCAGTTCCAAATGGGCCACAGACTGATAGTGGTCCATGAACTGGGGATTGGGGACCCCCGTTCTAAATAATGAAGAGGGAAATGTTTTTGACTCTGAGGTTCTGGATAAAGAAGCAGATCAAAATGGAGCAATTCCAAAACTAGACAAAAGGTTGCTAATACCCAAGGGAAGGGAGAATATTGTGTATTACATTACATTACATTACATTACATTACATTACATTACATTACATTACATTACATTACATTACATTACATTACATTACATTAATTATTATATTAACTAGTGATATAGCTAAGGGGGTCTCCAATCCACGGGCCACAGCCCACTACCGGGCACTGAGCATTTCAGAAGCAGGCCGCAGAAGTGGCAGGTGAGCGCATTTGCGCACATCCCCATTTGCACGAGTGGCAGGTATGCATGCCTACCGCTCATGCAAATGAAGCTGCATGCATGCGCTTGCCCACAGCACGTGGAACCATCCCCTCCACTGCACACACACACACCCCCGGCCAGTCCACAAAGCTGAAAAGGTTGGGGAACTCTGAACTAAGGAACTGAAGCAAAAGGTACATGTTTTTATAACACTTCATTATCAAAAGTGACATTGTTGAATGTGGCTGGCAATACCAGGGAGTTAGAAATGAAGCCAAGGCTTAATGGCTGAAAGATAGAAGATTCTGTTGACGAGTAGAAAGTATAAGCATGAAGATGAATGTAATATGACAGAAAACAATGAAAAAAATCACTTTTGTAGCCGTAGTAAATCTAGACTGCCCAACTTTCCATTAAAAAAAAAACAAGTAATATGAGAGATGAAGGTGCATGGTGGCCTAGAATGGTAGGGATTCTGAAAAAGTTTAACATGGTTTTTTTTTTTCATTTTTCTGGGGAATAGAATATAATAGAATAGAATTCTTTATTGGCCAAGTGTGATTGGACACACAAGGAATTTGTCTTTGGTGCATATGCTCTCAGTGTACATAAAAGAAAGGATACATTTGTCAAGAATCATGAGGTACAACACTTAATGATTGTCATAGGGTACAAATAAGCAATCAGGAAACAATATTAATATAAATCGTAAGGATACAAGCAACAAGTTACAGTCATACAGTCATAAGTGGGAGGAGATGGGTTAGAGGAACGATGAGCACCACGGAAGGCCTGTGTGAGGTCTTTTTCATGGTGATTTTGGTTGCCGTAGGGCTGATTGGCATATCCAGTGATTTCCCTGTTTTTCTGTTCATGTCTTATGTGTAGTTCTCTTCTCACATGAACTCAGTCGTTGTGCTCAATACAGAAGTTTTGGTAAGCACCCCTTCCCCCTTAAATCATGTTCAGGATGTGTCTGGCAAGCCATTCTTCATGGATACAATCCTATTGTCTTTAGACAATCATCCTATATCTTTGGATAACTATTTATTGACAACACAGCATAACTTTTCAAAGTTGAGGAGCTGCTTAGTTTTATGTTCAAAGGTATTGCCTGAACAGGCATTGTTTGTGATAGGTCAGGAGAGAGACAAAGATAGCAATTGTTTACATATGGAAGTAATTTTCAGATTTGGTGGACTGCCAAATTAGTTCAGTAACTGTAGTTATGACACTATGCTTTATAAACATTTATCTGTGCGTCCAAAAGTTGGAAGCCCTTGATATATAGTAATGTATCTATTATGCATTTCATTGCATAATTTGGTTATGTGGAATAATTTTATTTTCTTTGGTTGACTTTGTTTATTACAATAAATCCTTAGAGGATATTTTTTATATTTTAACAATTGGCCAGTCCAAGTGCAATTAAATAACCATAGAAAGAGAAAACTGAAAGTTTGGAGCAGTGCTTCAACAGCAGCTACAGTTTAAACTAATTATCTTATTATTCTCTGTCTTGAGACACATATTCTTGCTTAAATTGTAATATTTTTTTCTAAATATTTATAAACATATGCAGCAGAATATATTCAAATTTATGACACATTGTGAATATTTTGTCCTTTTTTTGGTGAAGCATAATTTGCCACTTTCCAGCATGTTGGAAGTGCCAAAACACAATACAGTGATATTTTTGTAGAAAAAGCACATACCTTTTTAAACTTGGTAAACCTAATTTCATCTCCCATTTTTAGACTTTGTCACACATTGTGGCCAGCTTTTAGCAACTTGATCACACTATTCCAGTATAATGGTCACACAATTCCAGTGGATTTGTGAGAGGGCATTTAACAGGATAATTATACCAAAGAGTTTGAAAAAGGAGTGAAAAGCTTGCAGGTGTACATGCAGAAAAGATTGAAGGAAGTTATTGCAAGTTTTTGGCTTAAAGTGTTTTATATTAGTTTTTAAAAGACTGAGAAAACTTCTAAAAATCAGCTTGATTCTTCTAACGTGTAAAAAGTTGCCAGAATGATGGTCCATCACAAAAATGATTTTTTCTAAATAAGTCTTTTAGAAATGCAAGTTGATGCTGTCTTTTTAATTAGAACAAGTATCGTGAAGTGGCACTTTATCAGAGTTAATTATAAATATTTAATATGATCTGGAGTTCACCAAGTACTCTGCTGAGACCCGTGATTCTGTATGAAAACAAGTTAAATTAGTGCCCTACCATTTTCTGTTTGGAGTCAATCTTTTTGGTGATTTCCACAGCTATTGCAGTTCTAATCACTGTTAATCTACTGTGGCTGTACTTAAAAAGCTTAAATAATACTTCTTTCATAGTAAGAAGAATGCATGCAGTTTTGGTCCTGATAATAAAAACAAAATGCATTATGTTATTGCAGATTGCAGTTTATACATTTCAAACCATTTCCTAACCAATTTTGAAATATATAGCTCTAATTCTAAGCTTTTAGAACTTGAATGATTTCTTATCTACATTCCTGAATACATATAAATACATAAGCGTCTCTGCGTGTGGGTATATAGCATATATATGAGTCATAAATATATAGAGATTAATATGATCAGTAAACCAATCCATTAAATAAAATTAAATTGCACAAAATAAAAGCAGACATAAATAATTGACAGCCATTCCAGTACATGGCATTATATGTCCCAAACAGGGGTGGGTTCTGACTTACCTCGCTGCCGGTTTGCTTCCTCACGTGCCGAGCAGTGCTAAAAACCAAGCTTCGGGGACGTGTCCAGCCGGCTATCGCTGCCAGTTCAGTGAGCGGCGGGAAATTCCCGCTACCGGTTCTGTAGAGCCAGTCCGAACTGGCAGGAACCCACCTCTGGTCCCAAAGTCTTGACACATGTCCCCATGTCAATAGTGAGGGACCAATTCTGACCTTGGGTGTGGACATGTCATTCCATAAGATTGGGGCAGACACTGAAAAGGCTTGTTGTTGAATCCCTATCTCCTGGGCTTTCTTAGGGGGAATCTTCAACATACCTTGTCAGCTTATGCTCTACTGAGAGAAGATGGTTCTGTAGATACCAAACATATAAACCATAACAGTACTTTGAAAAACACCTGGAAACACACATAAGTTATGTGAAATGGGTTGCTAGATTTTGTATCAACTGGAGTTTTTGAATAGTCTTCAAAGGCAGTCCCAAATTGAGTACATTACGATAAATCCAAACACCAGCCGTAGACAAGAGTGACAATCGCCTAGGCATCACATTCCAAGCAAAACTATAGCTGGTACATCCGGTGAAACTGGGCAAAGGTTCTCATGGCCAAAGCCTAACCTTGCTATATGCAGAGGAATCTCCAGATAATGATGTTTTCCTTTCAAGGCCAAATTCAGAGTATTATGGTCAGATTGTTTCTGGTTTAAGCATTCCATCTTGTTGGGATTCAGCCTAATCCTGAGTAATTTGCAAGCTTTAGAGCAGATTTTAGCTGAGAATTAAAATAAAGCGTAAATATGAAAAAAAAAATTAATCGGTAAGGTCATGTCAGTTCTTCAAGTTCCATTCTGCACAAGTTTGAGTCCAGACCATGAAGACTTTTATGAAGATTTATTTTTCTCTGTTTTGATTGCTTAAGCAGTCCATTTATTTCTATTTTAATTACATGCTTTAAGAAATTTTACACTCAAATGTCTGTTGAGATGTTTGGGTTGTTGCTTTTTTAACTATAGATGGACCAAATGTAAAGTTAATTACCATACATCAATTATGTAAGTTTCAGTTCCATAATTCCCAGCATACTGGCTGAGTGAGGATTTTTGAGAGTAGAACTTCACAAATCCAACTGGTACCCTGACTAGATTATTAGAGACATAGAGGTGGAGAAGACTGGGCCAGAATATAGACGGCTTTGGTAAAAAAAAAAAAATTATTATTCCCTACAAATAAAAATGCAGTTTAAGATTTTTGATACCCATGCTATATTTAATTTCTGTTAGGACCAGAGGTGGGTTCCTCCCGGTTCAGACTGGTTCACCCGGTCTGTGGGCGCAGTCACAGTGATGTCACGGATCCGGTTCGGTCAGTGCCGGTCCGTGGGCGCCGCCATCTTTTTTTAAAAAAAAATTGGAATTTTTTTTGGAATTTTTTTCCGGTTTTTTTTATTTTTTTGAAGCCGAGTTTCCGGCACTTGTTTTTGGCTTTTTTTGGAGGGTACTTTTTTTTATTTTTTGGCACTGCGCATGCGCGCGCGCCCACGCGGCGTGGCCACGCGGCGTGGGAGGAAGCGAAACGGCAGCGAGGTAAGTTAGAACCCACCCCTGGTTAGGACTATTTAATTTCTGTTTCCATATCTGTATCTTCTGCTATATCTATAACCATGGATATTATGAGATGCATAATTTAACTGCTTATTAATAAACTAGCCATTTTTGTATAAAAACAGCAAAAACTGCTTAGACTAACAATTTAATGAGAGCTTCATATCCATGGAAGAGTACTATATTTATATATAAAGTTATTTTTTTCTTTCTGCTGATACAATATGTAGGTGTATCTTTTTCAAATGATATTGAATGAAACAAAATGCTTCAGATGTGGTTGTCAAAACAAAAGTATGCATGAATGAAAATAAATATCATTAAATGGATTGCCAAACCATTTCTGACATACAGCAAAGGCCAATCTAGATTATACCAGGAATTTTATAAGATGAAAATTTTTGAATATTTTTTTTTTTAGATTTTTGTGATAATGATGGGTTTCTCCAAGAACTCATCCTTGGCAAACTGATTTAATTTCACAGGCCATAGATCCTAGATTTCTAAAATAATTTGTGGAAAGTATTTACTGAAATGGCGAGGTGCAGTCTTGAATATTGAAAGACTGCATTCCCAGACAATCTACTAGAGCGCAGAATTGTAGAGGAGCCAATGCTTTAGCAAAAAATTTGGTTGTTATCCAACAGGAATGCAATTTACTTTGCACAGTTGATGAAAAGCCATGAGATCTTCATTTCAAATAGCCAATTAAAATTGAAATTGTCAAAGTTTCCTCAAGACGAGCAAGCTAGAATAGTGACAGGAAATTAAATATGCTCTTATATAGGTTAGAGAAAAGTACAATCACCAAATAAATATACTAGCATTCTACGTAGCTGACTTTAGTCTGTGTAATGACTAACAGGAAAGGTTCTTTCTGTATTATTTAAAATGGCTGTCTGAACCCATGGCCTTGAGAGAATTAAATATGAATTTCATACCCTGTGTACATAAATTAATTCTAGTAGTTTGGACCTTTAGAATAGTTCACTCTGTCTAAACTCTGTTAAATTTAATTCAAGCAATTCAATAAAAGCTCGTACAATGATCCTTGGTTAATTTGGATTCCCCCCCCCCAAACTGAATATGCAAACAAGATGCTGCTTCAGCGGTGGGTTGCTCCCGGTTCGGCCCAGTTCTTAGAACCGGTAGCGGTGGAGGGAGGCTCCGCCCACCTGCCCGGGACGCTTCTGCGCATGCGCGTGAGCGCGCGGGCAAACTGGTAGTAAAGGGTTTTAGAACCCACTACTGTGCTGCTTGATTTTCTTTTTCCAACTTGCATTAACTGAGGTTACATATATGGAGGCTTTCTAAAACCCTTTACTACCGGTTCTATGGATCGTTTCTTGGAATGGAATGCTAAGTTTATTCTCATGACATTCCCAAGTGTCTACAAACCAAGAGAATATTGAAATTCTGGTTTATTAGTGAAGTAATTTGTTCTCTGCATACCCTATTAAAGCACAGATTAGTAATTCTTGTCCATTATCTGGGAAGCTTTCGAAATTCTGTGTACTGTTACATTTAGTTTCAGATACATCTCTGTATTGGATAACCTAATCTTGATGTCAGGAGGGAGCAAATTTAAAGCTCCTTTCCAAGAATATTATCAAGGTAATGGATGGGAGGAATAGGATTTCTCCTCTGTTATACAAGTGAAATTTCTGTTTACCATTGTGTTTGTCTACTGAAAAAAGCCATTTTAATCAAGACTGGATGAGGGAAACTTTAATACCCACCTGAACAATCCCATCTCTATGTTGGTTGTGTTTCTTCTGATTTAATAAAACAGCTACTTTCTAGATATGTGAACCGTTGTTTGTCTTTTCTGAAATAAGTAGCATTTCATCTTCTTAGTTACATTGGAGACAGTGTTTACTCACAATGTCTGTGAGTGATTAAGGAGTTTATGTCTCTTTATGTGCATACACTGGTATGTACATCTATCAGAATGTACATACATTCTATCATGGCAGCATGTTTTGGGGTGTGAGAAGAATGTGTATACACAATAGCAATAGCACTTAGACTTATATACCGCTTCACAGTGCTTTACAGCCCTCTCTAAGTGGTTTACAAAGTCAGCATATTGCCCCCAACAATCTGGGTCCTCATTTTACCAACCTCGGAAGGATGGAAGGCTGAGTCAATCTTGAGTCTGGTGAGATTCGAACTGCCAAATTGCAGGCAACCGGCAGTCACAGCAGAAGGAACCTGCAGTATTGCATGCTAACCACAGAAGCTTATGTACTGAGACTCATGATTTGCCATGAAACTTGGAGGTTGAGGAAACAATAGTATGCAATTGTTGGAGGAGGAGGAGGAGGAGGAGGAGGAGGAGGAGGAGGAGGAGGAGGAGGAGGAGGAGGAGGAGGAGGAGGAGGAGGAGAGGAAACAGTTGTACTACAGAGATATTCCTATAGTAATATTTACCAGATTCTGAGAGCTAAGCCAGAGGATCATATACCCTGAATTTTTAAAAATAATAATTATACAGCTACAAACATTAAATATTCAAACAGCAGTAGTGATACATTTTATAGCTCATTCTATCTGTGTTTCAGAATTCTAGGCAAACACAGATAGTTTTCAAGTAATCCTGTGCTTAGCATTCAGATGGCTTGGTGGTTAAGGTTGCTTCAACCAGACGTGGTGGTTCTGCTATTGAGAACCCTAAATAAGAAAAATACTGAGATTTTCAAGTAAGATAATGCTTATTTCAAGAATACATTTGCATATATTGGGGAATACCTGGGGGGAATGGGGAACGGCCTGTGAGGACCTAAGGGGCAGGAAGCAGAGCACTGAGTGACTCAGGGTTGGGGGAGGCCTTGGGAGGGCCAGGGCTGGCAGATCTGTGGCTGTGCTAGGCATCCAAGGGCCTCCCCCACCTCTGAGTCATGCCATGTTCCACAGCGATCTACACATTTGTTTAACAATTGCATTGGAGGGAGCAGGGTTGGGGGAATTGTTAAGTGAAACACTTAATTTAACAGCTGTTGCAACATACAATTTTAATGGCATGTTCTATTATGGTCATATCTCGAGGACTCCCTGTAAATAATTTGTAGAGCACATTGTTTTAAAATGATTTTACATCTTTTCTTTTCTTCTGTCTCTAAAAAATCTATGATAGACAGGTCAATATGTAACAAGGGGCGCACGGCATTTGTATTCATATATCTGTTCTAAACAATCATTTCTGACTAATTCTCTATTTCAGTGTGATCGCTGTCAGCCACTGTACAATGACAAGCCATTCCATCCAGGAGATCAAGTTCATTCTTATAATTGCAAACCTTGTCAATGTTTTAGCCATGCTGTAAGCTGTCATTACAACAGGACAATAGATTACTTTCCTAATGAATATTATAGAGGTGGTGGTGGAGTCTGTGATAATTGTCAACATAACACTTCAGGTAATTATCACAACTGAGTGGAATGCACATTTATTTGCAGGGGCATATGCAGATGCTTTGTGGTTGGCTCTTCCAAAGTACCATTAATTAGAGGTGGATGTATAAAATGTAGAATTCTATAATGTGAATTATTTCCACCCAACCCAACCATTTATTGTGTAAATCCATGCATTACAGGAAGAAGTAAAAATGTTGTACTAAAAAGTTGTAAGTCTGTTGGAAATATCTAGGTACAAAATAAGGTGGAGCCTGTATCGCTAACTCCTATACATGATTTACATGCATGTGTATAAGAGCCGAGGTGGCGCAGTGGTTAGAGTGCAGTACTGCAGGCTACTTCAGCTGACTGCTAGCTGCAGTTCGGTGGTTCAAATCTCACCGGCTCAAGGTTGACTCAGCCTTTCATCCTCCCGAGGTGGGTAAAATGAGGACCTAGATTGTTGGGGACAATATGCTGACTCTGTGAACCGCTTAGAGAGGGCTGTAAAGCACTGTGAAGCGGTATATACAGTAAGTCTAACTGCTACTGCTATTTGTAATGTTCATGATCACCATTGAAAGATCAATGTATTTGTCACATTATACAATACATATTATATGGAAGAGCATATTTTGCATAGACAAGATCCCAGATTTGTCCAGCACTGAAATTTAAAGAATTCTTTCAGTTAAAACATCATAAATGGAAACTAAGTAATGAAGTATAATTTAATTTAATAATTTAAATATGTCAGAATACTGTATGATGGTTGTCAAGGAAATAAAGAACACCGAGCTGCTATCAGAAGTCATCATAACATGACTTTGCTTTGAATCAGGAGAGGCCACTTTAAAGAAGGCATGCCCATTCCAATAAAGGGGAAAGAACAATATGCTGTGGTATTTGTGATTTTCCACAAATTCCCCTTTTAATAGGACCTTGTTGCTCTGATTGTTCAGATGATAGGTGTTCAAAAATACAAAACCAAACTAAATTATAATGGGATAACTAGATGAGATTAGGCAGTAATTTGGGGATATATTGCACTTCTGTGTCATTTAAAAATAAATACTATTGTTTTTAATCTCAGTGTACTATTGGGAAAAATTCCTATGTGTAACTCAGAACAATAGATACTCTCAAGCAGTATAAATTCTACTAGAACAAACTAACTCCTCTTCCTTGTAAGGCAGTTTTGTTGACTTTAGTGTGTTCTGACCTGCTGTTCTTCATGTGAAAGGATCCTTGAATTTGCAGAAGTGGCTCTGATCCCATGAATTATTTTAAGGACAGGACAACACCAATAGAATTCTCTAATTTCCTACAACTGGATTCCGATTTTGTTTCATGCTAAACATTTATAAAAAACGAAAACATGTACTTGCTTAAATCATCATTTTGCATGATTATATTTTTGGAGCTTTCAGTACTCTTGGCTTTTGTTCTTAGGAGCTACAGTAATTGGAAAATTTGAAGTTTAAGAATAATTTCCAATTTTAAAGAATAGGTATCCAACAGCCTAGCTTCATAGGAGTGTCATGTTATGTAACAGATGGAAGTTTAATGGAGTAAAACACAGTTTGTAACAGGTTCATTGTTTCATATGCTCTGGATCACTAAATTGGCAGGTAGAGATGAAAGGTGCATTAAAATGAACGTCCTGAAAATTACATAATTCTCTCAAGGGAATTGTATTTAATTTTGAATTATACAGCTAATTTTCATGAATTGGAAGCTACATTGCATAACCTTTTCTTTTTTGCAGGAAGAAATTGTGAGTTGTGTAATTATTTCTTCTATCGGCATATAGATGCGAATCTCTCAGCTTTGGATGTTTGTAAACCCTGTGAATGTTACTTAGCAGGCACCAAAAATGGTAGTCGCTTTTGCAATAAGGTAAGTGGCTTTGCCCTCAAGTTACCTTTAAATTGGTTGCCATTGGCACTAATTCCCATTATCAAGATTGAAAAAAAAATGAAGTGTTCACCAAATTCTTGGAAATTTCTTTTACTATTTTAGACTTCAATATTTCTGTTTTGCCAAATTCTTAAAGGTGAAAATGGGATAACAGTAGTCAAAGAATTTATGAACTACGTTAGAGATACCATGATAATTGTAGCCTTCATCTCAACCTTTAGAGAAATATGGAAGTTTCTTGTAAGAAGGAATGTAAAGGTGGTTATATAAACACCAGTTTAGCCCTGAGAAAGGAAGGAAGGGAGGGAGGGAGAGAGAGAGAGAGAGAGAGAGACAGACAGACAGACAGACAGACAGACAGACAGACAGACAGACAGATAGACTCTATCAGGCTGTCAACATTCTATATTATAACCTGCAGTAATAGAGTTCTGAAAGTCCTAGTGGAGTTTCTTTCCTGACTTACCCTACCTCAAAGGACTGAGGTACAGTCAGTACAAATACATGTTGCTCTTAGTAAGTCCTACTGTTTTCAGAGAAGCTCCCACCTACATAAATGTGTACAGGATTGCACTCAAAGAATATTTATAAAAGAATGAACCAGATGGTTCACTCCCACTTTCCTTATTTCATCCCATGCATATAGGAAAATTGACTGTCACTTTCCTTTTGATAAAAGAATGTATAGTTCAGGAAAGACTGTTTGGGATATATATTAGAAAAGGGGTTATTGATAGAGTACATTAAAAATCAGAACCTGAAAAAAGTTAGGAAACAGCATATATTTTGAGAAGGACAATGTAGCTTATAATTGCTGGCATCCTATGTTGCTCATTGTGTATGGACTTTTCTAATAGAAAGCTACCTTATACTGTCAGTTCATCAGAGAATCTAACTCAGTAGTTTTTACAATTTGGCTTTGAAATATATTCAATATTACAATTTGGCTTTGAAATATATTCAGAAAGGAAATATATTTCCTTTCTGAATATGTTTCTTTCTATATAAAAGAAATTGTTTTAAAACAAATTGCAATAATTTTGGTGAGAATTTTAAAACTTTTTTCTCCATCACCAGATACCTTAAATAGCACAAATGTGGAGAATAGGATTTAATATAAACTCTGTCTGTCTGCCTTTATAAGAATGTTAGATGATACAAGGTGAAATGTAAAAAAATCATGGTAAAAGCCTTCTAAAATGTAGGGAGATAATTTCAGAATGGAGTAAGGAAGAGTTCAGAAGGCAGTCATGTCTATATCCATTTATTATTTTATTTACCATAATTGAAAAGATTAATTTCATATAAAAAGTTACCAATGACTTTAAAGTCATGGTTTTCATTTGCAGGTAAGCAACATGGTGTATTGATCAATCCATCTCTTTTAAAGAGCAAGAAAACTATCTGGAAAGTTAGTTGAAAATTGCTTTCTTTAACACCTTTTGGTACACCAGGGCAGTGATGAGAAATATCTTGCTTTGGAACATTCTGATATGTTCCTTTTTCTTTCCTGTTATGTATGTTTTTCTGCTCACTGAGAACAGTCTTTAACTGGTACCTTTGATTGTTCAAAAAACCATGAAAATATAGGAAGTTTTGATATAGCAACAGCACTTACACTTATATACCACTTCACAGTGCTTTACAGCCCTCTCTAAGCGGTTTACAGAGTCAGCATATTGCCCCAACAATCTGGGTCCTCATTTTAAGGATCTCGGAAGGATGAAGGCTGAGTCAACCTTGAGCCTGGTGAGATTTGAACTGCCAAATTGCAGGCAACCGGCAGTCAGCAGAAGTAGCCTGCAGTACTGCACGCTAACCACTGTGCCACCAGGGCTCATCTATCCATGAAGAGCTCATTGTTTTTAACAAGCCTTTATCCCAAGCCAGCAATGTGAAATACAACACTGCTGACATTAACCTTGAGTAATGAGTCTGATTTTGTGTTCCTCATAAAGATGCCTGTTAGGCCAAGACCATAAAACCTGGACAATTCTTTAGATTTCCAGAAGCAATTGAATATCACTGGGAGTGCAAAGATTGAATAGATGGGAAATAAATCCCTGCTGATAGTCAGTCATGCACTCTATAAGACCACCTGCAAACTTCAACTGGTCCAGAATGTAGTGGCACACACAGTGATGAGTACCCCTAGGTTTATCCATGCAACACCTCTGTTGCATCAGCTGCACTGCCTTCCATTTTTCCCCCAGGTGCAATTCAATGGTAAAAGCCTTCTAAAGGTTATCACGTTTAAATATGGCATACGGCCAGATTTGTTTTCACGACTGTCTTTTCCTAAAGTCATCTTCTTGTCCTACCAGGTTAGATAGGCTGGGCATGCTCCTAGTCCCTTCCCTTAAACACTGCCACCTTATAAGAATGCTTTTTCTGTGGAAGCCCTGTCCTAGGGAACACTCTTCCCACTGAAGTTCAGCAGGCTTCTATCCTCCTAGCCTTTCATAAAAGCACTGAAGATCTGGCTTATCTCTCAAGGATGAGATGACTGCTTGATTGGGCACTGGGTTTTTTATTTTAATGTTTAGGGTTTCAATCATTTTTATATGTTTTTTATGGGAGATACCCAGGATGTGATACAAAATGGGTGGCTATATAAATGTTTTAAATAAATAAATCCAATGCTACTTCTGAATTTCTAGTTTTAATTGCTGATTATTCCACATTGACAATAGCTTACTGTTAAGTTGTTCTAATTGCAGGTAATAAGGCAGTTGCGTGGTTTTCTTCTTTTTCTTTTGTTTAATTTTAAAACTGAAGCTCAGCAAGAGTGAGAAATTAGGTGAAACACCAAGATGATATAAAAAAGAAAATAAGGAAAAATGGGCTGGTCTGTACAGCTCAATAAGGCATAAATAGACTGTAGCAGTAAAAACCAAGATAGAGCAGAATGATTAAGAGGCATTAAAAATAGATTAATAAGTCTGGAGAAAATGGGCAGAAATGAATTACATGAGATAGAAAGGCATTATTGAAGGAAGTGTTTCCAAGGCTGACCCATGGAAGATGGAATCGTCAGGAATAAGGTCCTGGCTCATGAAAATTAATTGTCACGTCACAAGGATAATTTTCAAGAAAGTGTGTTTAAATGGCTCAGAATACACTTTTGCTGCATAATTTACCATTCCGAGCAGTTCATCAATGCTTTTCTGTAAAGAACCAGTTATATGTCATTTAGCCTAAACGAAGATACAGAATTCCAGAAGAGAATAAGTATATGGGTTTTATCCTTATAGATTAAAAAAAAAAAACACCCTTCAGTTTAGGGAAAATAATACATCTTTTATTATAAAAGCACTTTATTCACAACTGTGTTCTGAAAGATATTTCAGATGGATTTAAAAAAAAAATACTCATAATCCAGGATGCAATTCCAGTAAATTTTCAATAAATGTACTTAGTAAATATGAACACTGTATGTACAACAGCACTGAAACAAGTGACTTATGACCGTTTTTCACACTTACAATCTTTGTAGCATCCCCGTACTCATGGGATCAAAATTCAGATGCTTGGCAACTGACTCATACTTATGACCGTTGCTGTGCCCAAAGGACATGTGACCTTTTTGCAACCTTTTGACAAACAAAATCAATGAGGAAGACAGATTCACTTAACAACAGTGTTACTAACTTGTCAACTGTGGTGATTCACATAACAGCTGTGTCAAGAAAGGTCGTAAAATAGGGCAAAACTCACTTTACAAATGTTTCATTTAACAACAGAAAATTTGGGCTCAATTGTGGTCATAAGTTGAGGACTACTTGTACTTTTCTGGAAGGCCCTGAAGATGTGGTTTTCTCAGCAGGTTGATATGGAGCCGATCAGCTTTGATTGTATTAATTGTGTTTACTGCCACTGCAGGGTGGGAGAAGGAGGCACTAGGAATTTTTGTTCAGATTTTTAATTTTAGCCACTTGTGTATGAGTTGGGCAGCCATGTAAATTTGTTTACTAAGTAATCGATAAATAATAAATTGTATATTTGAACTTTCAAAGAACCTTTCAGATGTTCCACATCAAAACGTCTGGGCAAGCTTAGAGGTCATGGGATAAGAGGCTGTGTCTTCTATCATTTGTTAAGGAAAGAGTGTAAATGGACAATTTTCTCAATAGAAAGAAGTAAGACAAGTCCCTTAAAGCTCTTCGTTGGACCTGGTGCTTTTTTAAACTCTTCATACAGGGGTGGGTTCCTCCTGGTTCGGACCGGTTCTTCCTAACCGGTAGCGGCCCACTGGTGATGTCACAATGATGTCACCAAACCGGATCGGTCGGTGCCGGTCTGTGGGGGCTGCCATCTTTTTTTATTTATTTTTTATTTTTTTGAATTTTTTTTATTTTTTTCCTTCTGAGCATGCGTAGAAGCCAACTTCTGGCACTGTGCATGTGGTCGCCATCTCTTTTTTTGGCTTTTTTTTATTTTTTTCGGATTTTTTGTTACTGTGCACCCACGTGGCGCACCCACGCGGCACGGGAGGGAGCGAACCAGCAGCGAAGTAAGTTGTAACCCACCCCTGTCTTCATAGATGTCCAATAACATAGCTGACCAAATTTGTCAATGATAACTGATGAGTCAGAGATGTAGAGAACTCCAGAAGGATTCCTCTAAACATGGGTGAATGTTCAATCTAACAACAAAGGCAATTCAAGTAAATGAAGAATAGTGCAGGAGAAGGCAGGAGAAGATAGCAAAACTGATCCAGAGGTTTTCTAGCAAAAATATTTGGGACTTCGTTGCTTAAAAAAAAGTAATGGAGATACAATTGAGATATATACAAATATTCATGGCATGAAGGAAGTTGATAGGGATGTTATCCACCGAAGCTGATTGGAAATAGGCCTGTTAATTCTGCTTAAAGATTTAGTCTTTCTTCTGGATGTAGGGCAGCAAACCTCCAAATACCAGTTGCAGGGAAGTAGCAGTATGATGTGGTAACTCTCTATCCCTTGCTTGTGAGCATCATAGAAGTATCTAGATGACTACTGTGAAAAATACAATGTTGGGTTAAGATGGATCTTAGTTTGTAATGTCTTACAAATTAAGTAGCATGGAAATTGGGGGATATATGAAATATCAGCACTTAACCATCTAAGAAAGTTACATATGACTAAGCTGCCCATATGTGGAGTGGTTTGATAAAGGTTCAGGAATGCATCAAAGCATCTTTCTCCTCAAACTACTTACTCTTCTTTAGGTGAATGTATTAAATTCCTGCTGTTTCTCTAGTTCTCTTTTTAGTGAATAACTATTAGTGCATGAAACAAATTCCTGTTTCTGTTTGAAGATTATCTAACCTACTAATACACTCATTTCACTAATGAGTATGCACAAGGCAAGAGAGGAAAAGTGCACTCAACATTTGACCACACTTTTTATATCTTTTTTTAGATTGGAGGAAAATGTAATTGCAAAAGACATGTGTCTGGTAGACAATGCAATCAATGCCAGGAAGGATTCTACAATCTGCAAGAGTTCAACCCTGATGGCTGCAGCTCCTGTAGCTGTAATGCCTCTGGGACAGTTGATGGAGATACTACCTGTCACCAAAATTCAGGCCAGTGCAAGTGCAAAGAAAATGTTATTGGTAAGTGCCAGGCAAGAATCTACATCCAGACGTCTTTGCTTTTTCAAGACATAAAATGTTTGATGCCAAAATCACTGAAACCCAGATCAGACACGCAGTTTTCATGAGAATTTATATAAATCTGATTTAGCAGCATATAATTTCTGAGTACTCCTACCAAATTACAGTGTAATCTTCAGATTTTTCTGTATTTAGCAGAAATTTGTAGGTATCCCAACAATACCCATTTTTGAGTACTAAAATATAACGTATTATTTGCTTAAGATTTATTTTGGACATCAGCATGTTTTTCATAGTGAAACAAATCTAATGCACTTTTAGATAAATGTCTATGTCAGCTTCCAAAGGGTAAATGGATCTTTCCTCAAAATATTTTGTACTATAGCCTTCCTTCCTTCCTTCCTTCCTTCCTTCCTTCCTTCCTTCCTTCCTTCCTTCCTTCCTTCCTTCCTTCCTTCCTTCCTTCCTTCCTTCCTGTCTTTATTTCTTCCTTCTGCAGTAGAAAGCACCCTCCCCCAAGGCAAATATCTTGCTCCTATAAAATGTAAAGGTCAACAGAAATCTATGTATGCTAGGATTTGTAATCATGGACCATGTAAATTTAATTTTTTAATTCATCCTCTGGGCTATTTATCATTTTTAACAATACATGCTTTTTTGTTTTCTATTCCCACAGGACTTTTCCAGAAATTAGATTTGATTATAGCAATTCATTATTTTTAACATATTTGAGGGGAGCCACAACTATGTAACAACAAAATTTATCAAGTTCCCAAAATATAAAGTGCATATAATGCGCTTCAAAATGTTGATAAATGGGAATAATACGCAAGAGTGGCTTTGTTTGTTTGTGTTTGATGAAAGGAATGATAACTCTACATCTCTCATACATTTGACTTTTTTAAAAACTTCACACATAATATTAATATCCTTGTATGAGAATCTGTTTTGTTCTAGAAATAATCTCACACTTCCTGGAGAAAAAAGCGTTAAAATACCAATAGTCTTTTGTTTATCTGTAGGATTTCTGAATACTGGGTTAGGGCTTTGGTTTTAGTTTCACTAAAAGAATATTCATTTTAAAACACTTGTGCAACTAATGTATAACCCAGGAAATATAATGACAAAACCTATGCCCAAAGGTATTTTGGGGGGATGGGAGGGGAATGTTTTTTTCTTTGCCATAAACTAGTTAAAATGTAATATACATTTGTATGTATGTATGTATGTATGTATGTATGTATGTATGCATGTGTGTATGTTCAGTACACATAAATCTTAACATAGCTCTATTTTTTGGAAGAAAAGAAGAATCTTCATATAATCTCCTAATTTCTAAACAAAATTATTAGATAGTACAATTTCAATCATTTAGTTGAATAGTTACTCAGATTTAATAATCCCAATTATGTACAATTTTTGAAAAGCCATTATTAACAGGAGAGGAGAAATATATATATTTAAGATTTTTTTTAAATTGAGGGAGAATTTAAACATGCATGTTCCTGTAAAACTATTTTATATATTTGTTATTAACCATTTGAATTTTGAAAACAGAAGTTAAAGTTACCACAAATTTGCTAAAACCTTAAAAATAAGCGTTGTATAAGATACATTATCTTTAAGGTGTTCTCATATATCTTTTTCCTATCTGATGTTTAAGATTCTTTTCTAATTGGAAAATATTTTTTAAAATAATAAAAATTAAAGACATCAAGCTTAACTTTTCATCATTGTGAATAAACAGATTATTTTCTAATACTGGGGCAAAAAACAAGAACTGAACATGCCTATAATTTTGTTAGAAAATTATAATAAATATTGTGAGGTTCTGTTTTACTTTTTAATTTTATATGGAGTAATATGTGTGTGTGTGTGTGTGTGTGTGTGTGTGTGTGTGTGTGTGTGGGAGAGAGAGAGAGAGAGAGAGAGAGAGAGAGAGAGAGATTTCTATATATAGCACTGAACAAACTGAACCAAACTGTACATAGGCGGAAGTAGACTCTGACAAAGGCATTTGAGATGCGTTGGGCATCTATTCTTGAAGCTAATAATCTAGAACAAGGTCAAAACATATAGAAAGCATAAAACTTACAAATCATCTTAATTTGTAAATTTGTAAAATTAATAAGGATAAAATGATTGGTGCTTAATATATTACTCTAATGTGTAATTGTATAACACATGCATAAAGATATATGCATGTACATATATAAAAGACCTGGGGAAAATGTTTGCCTAATGTTTCCCCATTTGTTTGGGAAAGCAGTATATAAAGCATTTCCTCCCACGAGGTAGGACATTAACTTCCATATTTAATAAGTAAATATGTAAGCAATCTGATGTACCCACCATTGCTCTTTTTTTAACTACTGAACAAAATATTGAAAGAGTCTACATGAAAGATGTGTATTTATTTAAAATAAACATGTGAATACTTTAAAAAAATGCTGGTTGTACAGTACAAGTAACCTTAGAGGCTGTTGTCACTATCAGTTTAAGCACGCTTCGTAACAGAAAATGTAACTAAGCACTGCAGAGTTTTAAAGTAGGCCCTATTCAAGTTAGCACAACTGTTAAATCTTACTAATGATCCTATCACTACTAAAATACATTAGCACCAATAATTTTATTAAAGTAGGTGATTTATCTAGAATAAAAAAGGGAGAAGAATGTGAATTAAATGCCAAGCGTGTTAACTCCCCTGTACTTGTTAACATTGAATGGGATGCCCTGTAGGCCTTTCCTACTATCGTTAGCAATAGATTACCTGTCAGGAATATGTATGGCATATTCAAATAAGCACGGTGCATATTTTTAAAACTGATATGATATGAATCCGTGTAGACCAATTTTAATAGTTCAAAATGAGTCATAATTCTTGTTAACAATACAGTTATTTTTAAAATTTGCAGCAATAGTGCTCTTTTTTTATTTTCCTTATTGAAATTAAATGATATGCCTTAGGTGAGCCATTCATCACTGCTGAAAGAACTTGCCTTCTATTGGAGTTCTCCACTTTTTGTCCATATCTAATATGTTTCCCACTGTTTGGGGATTTGTTTTCTCAACATACAATATTCTAAGTATAAATTTGTGTACCCATGTGGCTTTTTGAAAGAAAGAAGATGTTTGTTAAAACAGAGAACTCCTGCTGATTTATTTAATTTATCATGTGACACAAACAACTGAACATCACAATTTCATTTTATTTCTTAAATAAAGAATTCAGAATTAAAATCATCATTTTTAAAAGAGGAGAAGCACTTCTCAATTTATTCCCTTCACCTCTAAATTAATAGACCGTACATTCATTCCCTCAAGATTTTTTAAAAAATGCATAGTCTTCAAGGCAGCTTAAACTAACTTTCAAAGGAAAACTGATAGAGGCATATTACACTGTTTGGTGGTCCTTTTCTTTTTCTGTTTTTTTCTTCAAAATTAAAGTGTAGTGCATGTGGGTGGGTGTGGGTGTGTACATATATATACAGTATATATATATATATATATGTTAAGTAGTGGGAATGATCACAGGAGACAGACTTCAGAACAGCTCTTTATTCAGCACTACTCAAGACAACCAGCAAACAAGGGTCTGACAGCTTGCTCTTTTATAGAGAGCTGTCAGACAGAACAGCCAATAGCGTTTGAGCATTTTCCCGCCCAAACGCTGGACCTGGTCGGAATCAAGACAACCAGCGAACAAGGGTCTGACAGCTTGCTCTTTTATAGAGAGCTGTCAGACAGAACAGCCAATAGTGTTTGAGCATTTTCCCGCTCAAACGCTGGACCTGGGTGAAACCATGTACTGACAGTTAGTACATAACACCCCTCCCCTCTTAGATGGAGTAGTCCGACAAACGTAGTCATGCAGGTAGGCGGGGCGTTTGGGAATCCTCCCTGACCTGCGCAGCTCAGTTGTTGGCGAGGCAGCAGCCTGTGCGGACAGGTCTGCTGTCGCTCCTGGGTCTGAGCATGGAAACTCCTGGAACTTATCAGGCATGGCCTCCTCGGCTAAGGGAACCGGTTCAACTGGAGGACGCCGCTGGAATTCTGCTTCACAGGGTAGGTCCTCCGTCACCCTCGGGCTTGAGTTAGTTGCCCAAGCCATCACTGACGATGTCCTGGAACTCATCAAACAGGTCATCAAAGTCCGAGTTCCCAATGGCGTTGATGCCGGTGACTCCCAGACCTAGTGCGTCGAACCAGTCCAGGCCGAGGAGGCTTGGAAGGCTGCCGTTGACTACGGTGAACTGGAAAGCCCCCTCGAACGCGTTACACTTTACACGGAACTGGCCTTGACCGATGACAGGGATTCGGTTCCCCTGGTAGTCAGAGAGACAAATGGAGGTCTTCTGCAGGCGGGTAGACCGGAGACTCGGAAGGGCGAGCTTCAGTGTCTGCCATGCCACGATTGAGACCGCTGAGCCAGTGTCGATTTCCATGGTAATGGGTGCTCCGTTGATGGAGACAGTGACCATCAGCTTCTTCTTACTGTGGCAGCTGGCTCTGGCAACCCGCGTTTGGTTGGTGTCGGGTTGTTGCGCGGAGGCTTTTTGGCACGATCTTTGAAATTCTCACCGTAATTGGTTTGACAGCTTGCCGCGGGCAGAGTCCTGCGCATGCGCATCTGGCAGGAAAAATGGCGCGGCAAACTCGCGCCAAATGCCCTCTTTTCTCGCACCGTTGGCAGACAGCGTCCCAGAAATGGCATGATGCCCTCGGATGTCACCCCCCACAGCTGGCACACACAGTGGGGGAGTCCTTAGAGGCAGGCAGATGCTTGCGGTCAGTGTGGCAGACGTCGTCGTCGCTGCTGTCAGGCTCGTCGAGGTCACCCTGGTGCACAGTCGAAGGAGGCTTGGACTCCTTCTTGGTGGCGGCGAAGCGATGTAGGGACTCCGTGGCCTTGGTCGAGGACTCTGCAGCCCTGGCCTCGTCCAAAGTGGCAGCCAGGGTGAGGTTAGGCTTAGCCAGGAGCCAGTGCTGCAGGCGGATGTCCTGCACGCCACAGATAAGCTGGTCCAGTAGGATGTCGTTCAGGTCGTGGAATTCACAGTGGCCAGAAGCCTTATGGAGGGCAGCGATGTACTGGTTTATCGTCTTGCCCTCCTGCTGCATCCGCTGCCTAAACTCGTAACGCCGGACAACCTTGGATGGGGTGGGCGCATAATATGTCTCAGAGTAGCCTGAAGGACGTGCCATGGTATGGTGTGCACCGGGGTTGGGTCTGACAGCGACTCCGCGGTGTCAAACACCTTGGGGCCACAGTGACTTAAAAATAAAGCTCTTTTGCTATGATCAGTCAGACCCAACAAGTCATTGGCTTCGAGGAAGCACTCAAAACGCCGCATCTACGAGTCCCACTTCTCTCGGGAAGGATCGAACGGTGCCGGCTGGTGGAAAGCAGACATCGCGGTAGATGAAGGCAGAATGAGAAGGTCTGCCTGGTTAGTTGATGCGCTTGAGAGGCTCGTCTTAGTTCTCCTAGTCCCAAGCCCTCGTCGCTACTGTTAAGTAATGGGAATGATCACAGGAGACAGACTTCAGAACAGCTCTTTATTCAGCACTACTCAAGACAACCAGCGAACAAGGGTCTGACAGCTTGCTCTTATAGAGAGCTGTCAAACAGAACAGCCAATAGCGTTTGAGCATTTTCCCGCTCAAACGCTGGACCTGGGTGAAACCATGTACTGACAGTTAGTACATAACAATATAAATCTATAAACATTTATAAAATCTATATAAAATCTGAGGTAATATGATTTGGTGCAACATGCGAAGTACAGTACAGTTACTGTTTTAACATGTACACGAGGAATCAGATTAATTTCATTAAATAACTTAAAGCAGATTGTAAACATGGTTCTTTAATATTATAATTGAGGTAGACTGAGAATGTTTTCTTAGCATGGATTACCAAATGATTTGACTAGCATTAACTGTTCAAAATTACAATAGACCTACCTGGTCTGTTGTAATTTGTACTTATTGGTCTATTGTATTGTACTTATGATTTGAATTGGAAGTTCCACTGGTTGCCTCTCCCCATGGTCATGGGCACCTGGCAACCAGGATGTATTTATGGTCGTTTATAATGTCCTGCAGTCACATAATCACATGTTATGATGGTTTTACCAAAACCTGGCATTTACTTGAGGTTTTTGGCAAAACTGTGCCCATAGCAAATGATTAGTTCACTTAACGATTGCAGTGTTTGCTTAATGACCACTGCAAGAAACATCATAAAATCAGGTCAGTCACATGATTGACCGATTTTACAACTACCATAAGTAGAGGACTACCTGTGTTTATAAACCTATCACTCTCAAAAACGAAGATTTCCATAGAATGTAGGATCTGAGCTTCCCCTAGATCCATCTTTGTACCTATAGTATATCTTACTAATCCTTCTCTCTTCAATCTGTTCTCCTTTCAAAATGTAAACTAGGAAATGATGCTATGCTGAGAGTGATAGTTCTAATGCCCACCCATCATAAGGCACGTATTGAAATACCAAGAACATGCCTTTTTGGCTTCAAATGTATTATAGAAACAGAATAAATTGGTGACAAGAAAAGGAGGCCCTTGGTCATTTGAAGAGAGGTCCCCTTCTGCATCTATTTTTACTTAGAGTAATTTATTTATTATTTTGAAGTTGATTAATATTGTAGATAGTTACTTTTGTCCTTATATATTGTCTCTTTTAAATATAGTTTAAAACATATTGTTTGCTTGTTTTTAAAAAGAATTGCAATTCAAATTACAGTTGAAATAGATACAAAGAAAGAAGGGCTTGTTTTTGTAAACTTTAGAAGCTCTATGGTATAGGGTCTCCTGCTTGAGCAGGGCTTGGACTAAAAGATCTCCAAGGTCCCTTCCAACTCTGTTATTATTATTCTATTCTATATGATTTACCATTCTCTGTGCAGACAAGTTGAGATTACTGAAGACTCTCTGTTTCTAAAGTATGTACTCTATGACTGCACATGGCATTTACAACTCAGTTGCTTTCCATACATTTCAGGTAATATTGGTTAGTCATCATTTATCCCAACTCTAGTAGCAAATCTAGGGCTTATCCTCTTGTGCCTCTCCTTTGGATTTTACTCTATTTTATGGATAAATGGGGCATGTTTTGCTTTGTTATGTTATGTTATAGCTTGTAGCTGAGTTTGATGCTGTAATTTGTGTTCAGTTGGGTTTTTCACAGAGCTTTCAATCAAGGAAGCATGTAATTGTAAGGGTTGGCCTAGATGTCTTATTCTTTCTTCCCATTGTTCTTCCATTTGAAGGTTGTTAGATTGTGATGTACAAGCTCCTCGTGTTCTGTTCTGCTTCAACTGAAACATAATATATTTATGTTATTTTATTACTATTTTGAATAAGAATTTTCTCTTTTTAGGTCTCAGGTGTGATCAGTGCAAGTCTGGATATAAAGTCATCCAGAATATTAAGCAAGATGGGTGTGAGCCTTGCCTGTGTAACATCCATGGTTCCATGAACAATTTGTGTAATCCTTCCACTGGACAGTGCACTTGTAAGGAAGGGGTTAAAGGAGTTCATTGTGATACCTGCATTGATGGCTTTTATTGGATGGATGCTTTTGGCTGTAAACCTTGTAGTTGTCAAACAGCAGGATCAGTTTCTGATACATTGTGTGATCCCAAAACAGGACAGTGTATTTGCAAGCCTAACTTTGGTGGAAGGCAATGTGATGATTGCTTAAATGGGTATTATAAAGAATGGCAAAACAATGCTTCATTCTGTGTGCCATGTAACTGTGATAAGTCTGGCTCTGTAAATGGCTCTTTAGCGTGTGACAAATTGGCAGGACAGTGTCCTTGCAAATCTGGTGTCACAGCTCTTCAGTGCAATCGGTGCAAGCCCTATATGTATAACCTTACTGCTCAAAATATTCTTGGCTGCATGCCTTGTGACTGTGATCCTCTAGGGACACTTCCAGGAACAGTATGTGACCAAACCAGTGGACAATGTATTTGCCAGCCTCACCGCCAGGGAAGAAGGTGTGAAAAGTGTAAGCCAGGTAAGAAAAAGATGAGCAAAAACATCATTATCTTTTGTAAATCCCTATTAAGATTCTGTAAAATCTAACCTTGCAAGCTATATTGTATGTAAAATATTTATTTCCTTCCTAATCTTTGTTATAGGAAATCCTCAATAAGCATGTTGGATATATCCATTCACAACAGGAGGAACTAATATAAACATACGTTATTTTGAATCAGAGGTTATTATATCAAAAGAACATACTTAAGTTGGCTGGCTAAGACTAATCAGCATATCTTTTGCTGGCAAATTACTGGTATTTTATACCGTTTATACCATATATAAACAATATGTAATAACCATATTGTTATTTCAATTCCACAATTTAAAAATGCACAGATAAGTACTACATTTGTGTTCTAATGGTCCTTGTCAGAATCAAATCCCAAGGACTTCACAATTAAGTGACTGATTCCTTGCCATTAGGTTGGTGTTCACCTAAGTGATCAATAAATAATTCTTACCTAGAATAATTTTTCCCTAGCCTGACCCTTCAGGTGTTCTAGTGGTGCACCTATTCTCACTGTAATTGAATCCATCCACTTTGCTGCTATTTGCTGTCTTATCTTTTCTTCCACCGGAATGACAGGTTGGGAACATATCATCCTGGACAAGATCTATCTATATGGCTATGTGGCTATTAAGGCTCAACATTGACTTCATTCCTAATCAAATGTTGCTAAAATACTTACCAGTTGTAGATGGTATATATCGCAATATACTGTAAATATAGATTGCTATCTTGATTAAACTACTTATTAGCTGAATCTGAATATCATTTGTTCCAAAACTGTACATTTCATGAAGATTTGTCAGGTATGATGCAAGGAAATATAAAATATTTTCATTTAGAGGTTGGTATATGCATAATAAAAATACTGGCTATATCACTATGCATAGATGACATTTATAGAAAGTATCTTTCCATATTTTTTGTAATAAAATCATACATCTGAGTTGTTTTAATTTCTACTTAGTTCCAATTTTCTTTTAGTACATTGATTCTCTCCCACTCCAAGACGAACTGCTGAATTTTATCCTATTTTCTTATAAATACTTTAGCAATATGAAATAGATAGAAGAAGTATGAAGGAACAGAGACAATAAACTTGATGTTAACTTCTATTGGACTAAATTGCCCAATCAGCCCTGGATCAGGAAGAGGTTTGACTAATAGTAGTTATACAAGGCAGCCAAGAAACATTTGCCCATTTTAGCCATTAAAAATACTGTTATGTTTATTGTTTATAGCAGTTCTAGATGCTTTAACGCAGTGTATTTTAAACTTTTCAAGACCACACAACACCCAACCATCCATCTCATATATATTAAACATATTTGAATATTTCTTTAAGGAAAGGGAAAATTAAATTCATATTGCAAACTCCCTGTCATTTTCTTTAACATTAATCCATCTGTTATGATCCTTAATGAAATGTAGGAGTGTGGGTGACAGCTTATTTCATCAGTATCTCAACTAAAATTCATTAAAGTCTTAGCATCACCAAGATAACATACAGCCTATTTCAATATTAGTCTTAATGGTAGAAAATGTAGAAAAAACACTATCATAAAAATACTTGAAAGTAAAAGGTAGTATGACAAGCCTTATATTGGCTCATTTTTTAATTTTTAATTTATTTTTATTCTGCCTTAATTATTTTTTATAAATAACTCAATATGATGAACACACTGTACAGTACTTAATATTCCTTTCTCTTCAGAAACACAACCTAGTGATATGGGTTGTGCTGAGAGAGTGTGATTGGCCCAAGGTCATACAGGTGGTTTTCATGCATAAGGAGAAACTAGATCTCACATTTCCTAATTTCTAACCTAGTGTCTTAACCATTACACCAAATATGATGAAAGCTCATATACATTTTACTACAGATGTCTCAGACTTTTCAATAGAATAGAATAGAATAGAATAGAATAGAATAGAATAGAATAGAATAGAATAGAATAGAATAGAATAGAATAGAATAGAATAGAATAGAATAGAATAGAATAGAATA
>QLTV01000548.1:5781018-5792346 GCA_003457575.1 Thermophis baileyi
GGAAGAAATACTGGATTCTAGGCAAAGAGACAAAGCCTCACAGTATCTTATCCATTGGAAAGGCTACCCAGAATCTGAATGCTCTTGGAAGAATGCAAGATAAGTCCATGCCCCTGAATTAATTCAGCAACATTTCCTATCCCCTCGTCCAAATCATTGATGAAGATGTTGAAGAGTACTGGGTCTAAAACAGAGCCTTGGGGTACCCCACTGCATACTTTCCTCCATGTAGATGCAGTTCCATTGAGGACTACACATAGAGTGTGGTTGGTCAGCCAGTTATGAATCCATCTGGTGGTGAAGCTGTCTAACCCACATTTTTCTATCTTATCAAGTAGTAGTTATCAAGTAGTTCTAGTTATTTTTAAGTGAAAAGTCTGAGACATGTGTAATAAAATGTACATAATAAAAAAGAAATATAAAAAAGACATACTTTATATGGAATACAGATGGTCCTCGACTTTCAACAGGCATTTAAACAACTGCTCAAGTTTTGACAGACTTTTAAAAAGCTACATACGACCTCTCCTCAAGTTACAACTGCCGCACACATACACTTCCAGAGTTACATGATCACATTTCAGGAACTTGGCAATTGGCTTGCATTTACAACCGGTTGCCGCATCCTGCAATCACATGACCATGATTTTTGACTTTTTTCGGACGGCTTCTGGCATATTTCCCATTGGAGATGCTGGTTATGCTTAACAACCATGTGATTTGCTTAATAACCACAGTGATTTATGGTAAAATTGAATCTGGTCTGGTGGTGCCTCAATTTCTGACTTAACAACTTATGATTGAAATTCCAGGCTTCATTGTGATCGTAAGTCAAGGACTACCTGTATGTACTATAAAACCTATCTTTGAAAATGTATGAAAGTCTGTATATTACGTATAAAATGTTATACTTATGGTTTGTGGATTCGTAAGATAATGGGACTTAACCAAGTGAGAATTCAAAAACTGAGAAACTGAAATTGTAAGATACTTTCATACTGTATTGTGCTCCAAATCTATCAACACTTAAAAGAGGAAAAAATATTTATAGAAAATTGACTTCTCAGCTTCGGTAAATGTAAGAGATCCTGTACTTTTTAATTCCAATTTCACTTTATATTTTCCATTCCTTTAGTATTTCTTTTCTAGTTTGGGACACATCTATGACAATGCATATTTTACACTGTTTTCTTCTTTATTAGGTTTTTATATTTCTGCACATAGTGAGAGCAGCTGCCTTCCTTGTTTGTGCCACCCAAGTGGCTCAGTCAGCAATATTTGTGACACTCTCACTGGCCTGTGTGTTTGCCATGATTCTTCTGTATCTGGGATGAAATGTGACCGTTGCAGTGACAACTATTTTAGATTCAACTCAGAAACTGGGAAGTAAGTTTTTATTGCAAGGCTAAGCCAATTGGAGTTGTGATTCATATAGGTGTTCAAAAGAATGGAACACCTTTTGAAGTACTTTGAGGAAGCAGGTAAGGAAATGTTACAGAAAATTCAGTTTCTAGTTCTTTTTTATCAGTATCCTGGACAGTTTAGTAATAGGTGAATGTAAAGCTTTGATAATACATTTGAATTGAAGCAGATCTCCAAAATAGCACTGGATTTTGACTTATTTCATAGCTGTATATATATATAATACATATCTATATCATCTATATCTACATCATCTATCTCTGTCTCTATCTCTTTATGTATCATCTCTCTCTCTCTCTCTCTCTCTCTCTCTCTCTCTCTCTCTCTCTCTCTCTCTCTCTCTCTTTCTCTTTCTTTCCCCTCTTTTTTCACTTTTATGAGAAAGGACTTTGTTTTTNNNNACCTACCTCTCAGGTTTGAAAATAAATAAAAAATAGGAGGAAGAAAGTGTGGTGGATATGTTTGCAGTCTTGGGTTATTTTAAAAAAATAAAGGCAGGGTACATAATATTAAAATAAATATCTCACTTTTTCTTCAGGAGCACTTCCCACTCTGCAACAACACTGTCATAGTTTTGTAATCATTAAGCTAATGATCGTAAGTTGAGGACTACCTATAAACTGCCCTCTCCGATAAATAAAATGTTACAGTTCCTAATCCAGCAGAAGCATTGGAGAAACATTTTTTTATACTTCTGCAACAATCTTCTAGACTTCTGTATTGATCCACCACCAGGGATCAGTCCCACGAGGGATTAGAAAGGGAGCCATGTGTGGGGCAGTCTGAGATGGCCAATAGGGGTATGGTCCTATGCCCCATGAGCATGCCCCTATGAGAAGAGCATTTGTCTCTCAAGTTGTAGTCAAGTATTGAAAGTAATTTAATATAGTATATCAACATGCTGAAATATCTTACACTTGGGCCTCATATACAATAGGAGATTAGTAATTTGGTCTGCTTTACAATGGTTCATACAAGGATTGCTGAAGTAATTTTCTTTGAAGTACATTATGTCATTCAACTTGTGTTCTTTTTCTGGTTTAAATTATTCTGATTAGCTAATAATACTGGGAGAAACTATTCTCTAATTTCACTGGCTGAGATACATTAAACCCCTTCATCTAGAATAAAAGCTAAGTAATAAATATGTGAAGAAAACATAAACTATAAAATATTGTAAAATGACTATATCACATAACACACTCAATTTTATATATTTTTCAAAAACTATAACCTTATGTATTGTTATGTTCAGAGATTAAGCAAACTCTGTTTGAAAGAGGATGTAGCTTGACTTTCTACAGATGAAAGAATTTAATACAGTTCTGTGGAAAATACTCTTTCTGTGAGAGACTGTGAAAGAAAAGAAATGACAGTGATGTAGTTTTCAAGAAAGAAAGTATATTTTTATTATTATTTAGTCCCAAAGGGATATTATTCCATAAAACAAATTTGCAGCTTATTTTGCTGCTTTAGCTTTTATCAGCCTTTTAAAGGGTGTTGAACTCAGGAGATCACACAATAAAAGTTACTAAAAAACAACCAACAACTCCTAAAAAAATAAGTCAGTTGCAGTTGTAAGTTATTAAAATAGTAATAGTAAGACTTATTAAAACAGTCTGTCACAACTGCCAGTTGTTTATAATCTATTTTATGTAAATATATTGAAATAATTTTTACACATTTAACAAGTTTCTCTAAAGCGTTTTCTGATTCCCACCCCCCCCCAAAAGAAAGACATGCTGCAGGAGAATAAGAAATATAATTATATAAGATGTTCACATAGCTTGCTTTGTTCATTTAAAATACTTCTGGGCTTCTGGCTTACAATAATGAAATCAGAATAAAACATTTACAAATCTAACAAAAAAAGCAGTAATTAAAATTCATAGTTTGAATTTTGATACTGAAAAGCATCTAATTTTAGAAAAATAAAAGCACTAAAGGGATTGCTTGAATATATGAATATGCCTTTAAAGATTCCTTAAAACTGGCTGTGCTAGACTTCAAAAAATTGTCAGATAGCAATTTGTTCCATATTTAAATGAGACAATGAAGAATGGGCACTCTTACCACCCCTCAAAGGGTGTGAAATAAAAGGGGCCTGTTCTTAACATTAAAATAGGACAGACTGATGTGGATGAAAGCATCCCTTCAAGTAGCATGACCCTAAGTATTTAAGGCATTTGACCCCCTTCTAGTTATGGCTACTAAAATCTCATTGCAAAGTTTCTCACTATGGTAAGTTAGGAAATGATGAAAGGAGAATGTGCCTCCTATAATAGCCATAGCATAGCTCAGGGTGAAAGATCATTGCCTTCCAATAAATGTTTTTTTTCCCCCTCTGATTAAAAACTTTAAACATTCGAAGCTTTTTTATTGTGTGTCATCAAATTGGTGTCAACTCTTAGTGACCACATAGATTGATTTTTCTTAATGATGGTCTATCCTTAAACTTGCCCTTCAGGTCTTTCAGTGTCATCCATTGTCACTAGAATTGAATCTATCCATCTATCCATCCTCTTCTCCTTCATTCCATATTTCCCAGCCTTAGAACCTTCTCCAGAAATCTAGGTCTTCACATAATTTATTTGAAATAGATAATTTTAATGTAGTCATCTGCGCTTCAAGTGAAAACTCTGGTTCATTTGTTTGATGATCCATTGGTTTGTTTTCTTGGCTGTCCATGATATTCTCTGGAGTCTTTTTCAACATAAAATTCATGAGGTTTCTCATGAAGACAATGAAGTGTTTCTAGGATTTCCATTTTTTTAAGCGCATTCCACAACTTGATATGATTGATCATTTCTATAATTAGTGGTGCACATGCTGACTTCTTTTTGATGTTCTTTGACTTTCTCAATTTTCCAGTATGTATCAGCAACAATAATGCCTCCTGTTCTTCAGCCTTTTTGAAACCAACTTGAACATCTGGCACCTCTTTTTCCATGTAAAGTTCTTATCTGTGTTTCCCCCCCCCATAAAAATACAAGTGTGGTTTACCATTGCCTTCTTCCACTGGGTATGAAATAATTCCTTTGATCATTTACTTCTAGATATAATCTTCCTATATTACTCCTGGCCAATAAAGAATCCTACCTTGGTTTATCTGGACAGTTGGAATAACTTTCAAGCCTTGGGTATTCCTACTAGAAGTATATACTTTTGGCATATTGGATGTTCTGTGCGCATTTCTCTCAGGGACACTCAAATACCCCCTCCCCTCATCACAATGAGGCAATAAATATCAAATACCATAACAACTAGCAAATCATTTTTAACTAGAATTTTCCTGCCCTGGGATCCACTTAGTAGTCCTGTTTATCAAGAGTTGTTTGAATCCTTAAATATAGCACAGAGATGGGCAATTTTTCTGCCTCCAGGAACTGATGGTAGCATGGAGGTGTGACAATGTCACTAGAGGGAATATGGTAAAGTCTCTTCTTTTGGGGTGGGAGTGGGGGAAAAGAGATATATTAGAAGTATGAATTAAACCGAGCAAAGGCTTCACAGATGTACGTGCATTTATTTCATTTTTAAAAAACAAAAATTGTGTCACTGATTGTGTTGTTGGTTTGCCACTGAATTTCATCATTGTGCCCTTGGGGCCATGAGTGGCTCATCCCTGACTTACCTAAAATTCTCATTCAGTCAAAAGCATCTGAGTCTCCCCCCCCCACAACATTATGCATTGCTATCATCCATACCATTCGGTTCCAGAAGATATTGCAATCTGTAACAGCAGAGTTATGAGTGGAACAGAAGGTACTTATGGGTGGTTTGGGAGCACTTGTGAAAATTAAATGCTCCAACTTGTGCAAGAGGAAATGCTTTTGTTAACTTTATTGGCTATAGTCCAAAGTTATTAAGTGTTACAGAAGTTGCCATATTATTAAAACGTGAAGTAAAACATCTACCCAATAGGAGCTGTCTTCCGTAGATTTAAATTTGATATCTGGTGTGCTAACCTAAATAATGAAATAGTCAGATGAGCAACTGCTACTTATCAGTAGTCTCAGAGCAGGTTACTTTATTTTCTTGCACTGACTGGATAGAATACTATGTTTTTGTGGGGAATAATGGAGCAGGGTTATTGGAAAGCTAGAGGGAGGGTTTGTACTGGAGTATACAGAGGGAAGGTAAAATATGCCATGCTTGTATAGATTCAGCAAAACCACTGGGTTTCCTGACTGGGCCTCTTGCAGAATATTTCAGCAAAGACACTTGGCTCGAATTTATATAGAAGTAAGCCTGTTGAAGTAAGAAGAGTTTTATTTCTGATTAAGCATGCCTAGAATAATAACTATAGTTCTTGTAGAGCCTCTCTTTCTTCAGAATGTCAAACAGGATGTGATTAAGCATACATGCAACATCAGGGGTCTTTTTGGATGTGTATGTGTGAGAGACTTAATTTTGGACTCCTGAATATTGCCTATACCAGTAACTGCAGTTTTATTGGCAAGGTTTTTCAGAAGTGCCATTGCCATTCGGAAGTGCCATTGCCTGTTTCTAAGAACTGAGAGAGAGTGACTGTCGCAAGGTCACCGAGGTAGTGTTGTGCCTGAGGCGGGATTAAAACAGTCTCCAGGTTCTGCACTACAGAAACCGGCTCTCTATAACAAAAAGTACTTTTGTTTACTGTGAGTAAACAAGAAAAAGATATGAATTTTTCACTGGATATGTCTCTCAGACCTCATAAAAGTTGAAAATACAAGCCAGAATTACAATTCCTAAAACTCCATATTACTTGGCAGGGCCTGCTCTACAATACATAGAATGTTACAAATGACAAAACACGAGAGTGTGTGACTTGAATAATTATGGTAACAATTTAATTGTGTAGCAATATTGTTATATCTGAACTTGTTGGTAGCCTCACATTGCAATGAACAAGGACAGGCATTCAATTTCACAGCTACTAAGATTGTTGGCCATGCAGAGACAAAAATAGCCAGATAAATTATTGAAGTCTGGGAAATGGGCCCCTTGTCAGTCAATAGGAGTGCTGATTTACCGCTAGCATATCAGGCACTTAGGAGCTGAGGGCACAGTGACACAAGGAAACAACTAACAAATTACTAGCCAGCCATCAACATGCTAATTAACAACCAAAACACAACTACACAAAACCAGGCACCATAGAAATACAACGCAGAGAACAGCCCAGTGCACACATTCTGGAGAGTGAGAAGTTCCCTGAGGATGGGCTCCAGCATGAGCCTGAAAGCTTTCGTTCTAGTGACCATATAAACCTTTGATTCTGGTGACTGACTCAGATTGGATCCTGCAATATACAGTAGGTGTTACAATAATGCCAGTGCTGCAACGATTGTGGACTATTTTAAATATATTTAAAACCGGTGGGCTTCCTATCTGATTTCAGTTCCAGAGAACTAAGTAATAAAACATTTTTTGATTCTTAGCTAAGTGACATAGCCCTTGTTGGTCCTGGCCAAGGTTCTAGTATCCTCTAAAGTGCCCAGGGAACAGTTTTTCATGGTCCTTTTTGGATAAAACATTTAAGGTTGTGCTGAACTATATCGGACAGTACTATATCTTAATTACTTACACACACACACACACACACACACACACAGAGAGAGAGAGAGAGAGAGAGAGAGAGAGAGAGAGAGAGAGAGAGAGAGAGAGAGAGAGAGAGAGAGAGAGAGAGATATTTCTATCAAATTGCACAAATTCATCTGTTTAGTCTAATTTATCTTCCTTTATGTATAACTTTACAATGTTTTCCAATTTCTCTTGTAAAACATAACCCACCTTGATCTTTGAAATATTAATTTTCAGGTCAATAGAATTATCTAACATTTATAGCAAATCATTCAGGTTCTTGGCCAATAACCTGGCTTATGTAGCAAAGTTAGTAACACATACATTTTATATTCCCAACATGTATACTTCTAAAATCACCACAACCATTATACATTTAATCTGTAAATACATTTAACAGACAAGGGGACATTCCACATCTTTGATTACTCATTTTTAACACCACATTTAGCCAGATAAAACATTGTGCATATGAACTGAGCTCAGAAAACAACAAGTGATCAGTGTAGCTGTTTCAATGCAAGGGTAATATGATGTATAAAGTCTTATATAGTTTGGGACTAGATCATTTGAACAACTGTTTATGTCTCTATAGCCTGTTCTACTGTCTTTAACGTTTGCACATCCACCATGGACACATGAGTGGTTAAATGAAAAAACAATGTACAGTAGTGTAAATTTGGGACACAACTCTTTATTTAAATATAGTTAAGTTTTTCTCTACCAGAGTTCAGTTTCTTAAGTTCTTCATTTGTGATACTAATTATGTTAGTTAAAAGAAGCCAGTGAATTAAGCCCTACTGTGTCTAACTGAACTGTTAATGTGTTTTCATTACTTTCATGATTTGTTTTTGTTTATAGATGTCAGCATTGTAATTGTCATCCTGCTGGAGCTATTAATTGGACTTGTCATCCCATTACTGGACAATGTATGTGTAAACAATTTGCAGCTGGCTTAAAATGTGACAACTGTGTTCCCAATGCTAGCAATTTGGATGTCCACAACCTATTTGGCTGCAGTAAAAGTGAGTGGTTATTGATTTGCATTTTTTTCAGATGAATGGGTATTATTAGTTTAATTATTGTTATAACAATTTAATTATAATTCTAAAAATTGATATTGCTCATAATAAAATGAATTAATCCCCCAATATTAATATATTTGGAGGTACATTTTGGAATTTGAAATTCCACATATAACATTCAGAACCCTCTTGTACTAGAGATGTTAGACAACTTTTGCCCAGTCTCCACTCCTATTTATTTTATTTTTATGGATTCCCAAATCACAGCAATGACTCTATGCAGCAAGCAATTGGTTAAAACCAACTCGCTTTGTTAAAATAACTGAACACAAAAAACCAACTGTATAACTGCAATGTAGGAATTACCTTGAGGAATAGAGGGAAGAGCTACAAACAAGAAAACAATCAAATAAAAAAAAATGAGTCCGGGGCAAAAAATACAATTTGAGAAAATATCTTGGACTTGACCCTCTCTAATTCTCATGAAGATAAAGGGAGGGAGGGAGGGGAGAAGTATATTGTATTGAGATTTGCAAGACCAATGTCAGCCCTTCAAGATAGACTAGACTAGGAAACCAAACCTGTGATTGCTAATGCTACTTCTACTACAGGTTTACAGTAACAAGTGTGAATAAACACTGGGGTCTGTGAAGCTTTGGATGGGAAAAACCAAGGTTAAACTGAACCCTAGCAAGACAGACGTACTATTTGTGCATCAGGGTTCCCCTATAGTCCCACTCCGGATGGGTTGAGCTACCACCGAAGAAGCAGGTCCACCACTTGGGAAACCTCCTGGATTTTTGGATCCTGCTCAATAGCAGGTGGAAGCCCTGGTCAGGGGTCTTTGGCTGAGCTTTAGCTGGTGCACCAGTTGTGGCTCTCTCTGCAATGTGAGGACCTTATTACAATGTCTCAGGCTCTCATCATCTCCCATTTACACTACCACATGAGGTTGCCTTCAGAGATAAACCAGAAGCTTCATTTGCTGTAAAATTCAGAGACATGGATGCTGAATAGTAATTATTACATTACATCTGTACTGTTGGCCTGCATTGGCATCCTGTAGGCTTCAAAGTACAATTCAAAGTGCTGAACTAAATACATAAACTATGTATTTTCTAACTTGGCTCCCAAATTAAATACAAGGAATCATCCCCACTAATTTGATGGTACTAGGAGAAGCACATGGTTATTTTCCATCTCATGAAGTTAAGGGTGTTGAAGTCCAGAAATGTTCCTTTTCTGTGTTAGGGATATTATTCTGCAATGGCCTCCCATTAGAAGTTCAATTACCTCTGACATTATCTGCCTTCCAGAATAAGCTGCACGTGGAATTCTTCCAGAGAGCATACAGAGTGTAACACACCTATTTGCTGTTTAGGATTATCAGCTTCTTTTTCTTTTAGTCATTAAGGGTTTTTTTTTTGCTTTTGTTTTGTTTTCTAAATTTGAGCTGTTGAGAGTAGAATATTAATTTGACAAATAAATAAAATATAAATAAGCTATTTGAGTATATTTGCAAAATACACTAACAGGTATTGGAGGGAAAAGAAGACATGGATATGATTTCCAATTATTTAAAAAAAGCCTTTCACAAGAGTACTTCCTGGTGGTTCATGCATTGCTATGACTCTATTCATGCTTACCAAAAATCTGGGGTGAAATGCTCCCAGTTCAGGCGTACCAGTAGCGCTGCCTGCCGGTAAGTCAGAGAACCGATAGTGACGGCAGCGCAAGGCTTCGCCCACCCGCCTGGATGCTGCCGTTTTGGTTCTTTTACCCTCTGCGCATGTGCAGAGGGTAAAAGAACCAAAACGGCGGCGTCCGGGCAGGTGGGCGAAGCCTCGTGCTACCGTTGCTATCGGTTCTCCGACCCACCAGCAGGCGGCACTACTGGTACGCCCAAACTGGAAGCATTTCACCCCTGCCAAAAATGATTCATTGAGTTAAATGGAGCTACCTGTGAATAGAAATGTTACAAGTGTCAAGACCTTAGCAGCCACTAATTAAAAAGAAAAGTAGATTCTTACCAACTCTTATTAACTGGATTTATTGAGAGGGAGAAATGGATTTAAAGTACAGAAAACGTGGTACCAGGAAGCCTTTACTTTAGCATCCCATTTACTTTTAAGTAAGGTGGACATTCCTAGATTTTCTTGCTAGCTACTTGTTGATGCAGTGGGGAGATGGCTACCCATTTTCCAGATGAAAGAGGAATGTACAGATGCAATGAACTTGTAATATTTAGCAAACTGTCATTCTGTTTCTCAGGACTGAGAAGTCCATTATATCATGACTCAGCTGTACATTAACTGAACTGAATAGAATTCTAGAACTTGGCAGCCTAACCAGCCCACCTCTAAATTACCATCCAGACAATCAAAGGAGGACATAGGCCCCATATCAGTATCAGCATTGCTGCAGACATGCCCAGGTCCAGTGCAACTAAAACTACATCATCATCTTTTACTTAAACATGTAGAAATATTTAATTCTCAATTGTGGTTGATTATGCATTTACAGACATGGTACTTATTCTAAAATAATATTCATGGTATTATAAAAGGAATGTGTCTCAGGTTTTCTCTTCATTCCCCACCTTGTCCACCTTACTATAATATCTAGGTAATAATCATGAACTCAGAATTACTGGTTGTAGCTCCAATTTCTGAATTTACAAAAGCAAGGCTTTGGATACAGCAGGGAGATGTATAAATTTTATAGCTATTGACATGCATGAAGATCTTGTGTTCCCATATTTAGATTGAAGGCAATATTTAATCTGCCTGGATTTACATAATAATTTTCCCTTTGTTGCTGATTTCCTCTGTCTAATTCTATGTAATTTCCATTATTCTTTCAAAGTGAAATTAATAAAATTTAAGGGAGATTAGAATCTTATATAGTGGCAGTAAAATAATTAATTATTACATATATTAATCATATAAAAAGAAACCCTTCTCTTTGACAAAATTATCATACAATCTATTTCATCAGTATAACTCTCATGCTATATCCTTGTACTCTATTAGATAAACATTAAACTGACATCAAAAGCAGTTTGATGGAAATATGTACTGGGAAAATGCAATGTAGTATAATTCAAATTTTAAAGGTTAGGAAGTAGTTTTATAAATAGTATGAGCGTAGCGCTGCTTTATAGCATCAGTAGCGCTCTTAAGAAATGCACTGACAGACGATGAAAGTGCAGCAGAATCTGAGTTGTTGAGGAAGGTAATTTTCTGAGCTTTCAAATGTTATTTGCTGATGCTACTTCCAGTTCAAGAAAAAAAAGGAATCAGACACAAAATGGGAG
>QLTV01000548.1:5797874-5822979 GCA_003457575.1 Thermophis baileyi
GTCCTCATCTATCTGTATTCACTTTGATTATGTTTATGTTTATACCTATACCTGCTATCTTGTACATGTTTGACAAACAAACAAACAAACAAACAAACAAACAAATAAATAAATAAATAAAAAACACCATCCATGTCCAACAGTCACTAACAGCCTCTTCCATTGCCTAAGAGATCTGCTCTCTGCATATTTTCATCAAAAGGCAGATGTGTCCTCTCCCAAGGGTCTTAATTAGGCAGGAAACTTCTAGGTGTTTATATGACACTTTGAATAGTGCTGGCAACTAGACAAAATCCCTAAACTTTGAGACCAATGTACATCTCTGTACAATCAGGACCTCTTGCCTCCCATATTCTGTGGGTGTCTTTTCAAGGTTCATTAGCAGAGTAAGCAGTTGCTGTTACAACAATTAAAAGTACTACTTCTCTAATCATAGACTGATATCAATAATTCCCAGGATCCAAACTGAATTTGTATGTATTTATGTGGCTAGATAAATAGCCTGAGATTTTTGTCAAACATAATTATTTGAAACCTTTGTAAATTGAGTTAATGCTACAAAATTCTTACATTTATGGCTGCTATCAGGTTGTATGTAGCATTTATATTACACACAACCACTTAAATACTTCTGCCTTCATAGAACTCCTAGTTTGAATAACAGTGTGAAATTACAGATATAAAAGCCTCCAATTTATTGAGGAAAGTTATAAATTTATTTATTTATTTAAGAAAATTTATATGGCTCCCAACTCTCAGTGACTCTGGATGGCTTACAAAGATAAAAACCTGATATAAAAACCAATAACCCCTGTCCCCCTGGTGACAACAATCAGTCACTCAATATCCTCAAAACCTTGCTTATTTAACCGACAGCTTTCTAGAGTCAGAGCAAAATTACATTTAGAGTTTTTCATATCAAAGCAAGAATGCAAATAGATGCAGGCAGTCCTCAACTTATAACCACAATTGAGTCCAAAATTTGTGAGAAATTTGTTAAGTGAGTTTTGTCCCATTTTACGATCTTTCTTGCCACATTTGTTAAGTGAATCACTGAAGTTGTTAAATTAGTAACATGGTTGTTAAGTGAATCTGGCTTCCCCATTGATTTTGCTTGTCAGATGGTTGCAAAAGGGGGGGGTGTCACATGACCCCAGGACACTGCAATCATGATAAATATGAACCAGTTGTCAAGCATCCAAATGTGACCATGGGGATGCTACAATGGTCATAACTATGAAAAATGGTCATAAGTCACTTTTTTCGGTGCTGTTGTAACTTTGAGCAGCCACTAAACAAACTCATGAATGAAGGTGAATAAACATGTCCCACAGTAGTGGGTTTTAAAACCCGTTATTACCTTTTCGTGCGTGCATTCATGCGCACGTGCTCGCACACACGCAACACTCTCTGTGCATGCACAGAAGCATCCCGGGCGGGTGGGCGGAGCCTCCCGCCACCGGCGCTATTGGTTCTAAGAACCGGGCTGAACCGGGAGCAACCCACTGCTGATGTCCCAAGATAATGTTGCAGGATCCAATCTGAGTCAGTCACTGGGACCAGAGGTTTTGTCTTCCGAGTTTCAGACGTGTGCTGGGACTCATCTTCAGGGAAACTGCTCTCTAGCCAAGAAAATGGGCTCCAGCACGAGTCCAAAAGCTTGGAAGACAAAAACTCTGGTCCCGGTGACCAACCCAGATTGGATCCTGCAACTAGAACAGAATAGAATAGAATAGAATTCTTTATTGGCCAAGTGTGATTGGACACACAAGGAATTTGTCTTTGCTGCATATGCTCTCAGTGTACATAAAAGGACAAGATACATTCGTCAAAAATCATAAGGTACAACACCTAATGATGGTCATAAGGTACAAATAAACAAACTCTTGTAAGTCGAGAGTGCATTCCAAAGAAACCTTTCTCCTTTAACTCTTAATTTCTTTTTCTTTTTTTTAATGCTTTCATTCTGTGGGGATGTTTCTGTTGATGGAAATGCTTCCCTCACTGGAGCATTGCTAACCCTTCTCCCCTGCAGTGAAACATGGGCCTTCCAAATCTTCCCCAGAATTCTACCAATCCTCTGGAGTGGCTGCAGGGAAGTGACAAAGGAAACAGATGAAAGTGTTAGATGAGCAGAAATGTATTTGTGCACTACTGACTTTCATTCCAGACAGTTAAAAATATTCATTCCTATGTATATTGATTATCAATTATATTGAGATATGAGTAAGGATAGACATGAGTAAGGTTAGAAGTACATACTCTGGTCATTTCCCCTTTAGCAATTTATTTAATCTTTTAGACCAGCGTTTCTCAACCTTGGCAACTTTATGCAATGTAGTCTTCAATTCTTTTTGAAATCCACACATCTTAAAGTTGTCAAGGTTGAGAAACATTATTTTAGGCCAGCCATGTCTGCGTGAAAATAATAATAATGAGGACAGGCTTTATATCACTTCAGCAATGGCTGGCTGATGCTGTAAAGACACTATAAGTCACTAGTGAGAAAATGATGTCTGTCTGACGATTGGTCCACTTAACCCAGTATATCTACTTTGACTAGCTGTGGCTCTTCAGAGTCTTAAGGAGAGGTTTCTTCCATGACCTGCTACCTGAATCTTTGAACTGCTAATGATTGAGCTTGAGCTTTTGAGTATATAAAGCAAAGCCTCTGACATTAAATTATGGACTCTTCCAAGACAGTGTTGGAGAAACACTGCTGTTCGTTCAGGACAATTCTGAACTACTTGAGTTCCTTATCAAGGGAAACTGTTGGTTTGATCTAGAACAGGGGTGTCAAACTCAAGGCTCGTGGATCGGATCTGGCCCACAGGGTACTTAGATCTGGCCTGCGGGGCCGCCCTGGAAATAGCAAAGGACCAACCCGCAGTGCCTCAGCCAGCAAAAGTGGAGCTCCTGGGGTCCATTTTTGCTGGCAGAAGGCTGCAGGAGGATCCCCCCAGTTCCCTACCCCGGCCACCACAGGTGCCTCCTGACATGAGTGATGTCAAGCTGGCCATGGCCACCCCGGCCACACCCACCCTAGCCATGCCCATCCGGCCCCCTTGAGGTCAAACACAACCCTGATGCAGCCCTCAATGAAATTGAGTTTGACACCCCTGATCTAGAAGGTCTCATTTTAGGTGTTTACTCCATAATGCTTTAGATTAATTTCAGAAAATATTATTTATTTGTAAAAGGAAATGTCTTTTTATTACTATACTTATTACTGTAAATTTAAATAACATCCAACATTATATTTGACTTGCTTCAGATAATGAAAACACAAGAAAACAAAAACCAGCACGTGCACGTATGAATGCATGCAGCCCTAGCAAAAGTCATTGTAACATTAGAGATGCAATCCAAAGTGCTTGGCTGCAACTTTAACGATAGTCTAGTAAGAAACATAATGCAGAGGAAATTATTTAATGCTCATAAAGTAAAAGGCAAAGATCTCGACATTTTATATTTTACAGTTCTACTAATGTTTATGCTAAATGGTTAAGGAGAAATTGATAGTAAAATATATCTTCCTTTTAAATTAAGCTTTATGTTGACTCTTCAGTAATGATTTAAAATGCAGCATTTCAGGGTTGACAAGTAAAATGTAACACCTTTTTTTTCCTTCTCAGCAAGTTTTCTCCACACAAAGCTCCAAAAAATTCAGATCCTGTGATTTGGGGCTCATTTTCCTGAGTCAGTCTTTTTGCTCTATGGCTTCAAGCAAGCAAGCAAGCAAGCAAGCAAGCAAAGATACTTGCTAAGTTTTAACTATTCAGCATTTTATTTACTACATTCTTTTTAAAATGCTTGTCATGTTTTGGTTAATAATATTCTCCAGCTTTGTTTTCTTTTCTTTGTCATTTTATAAGAACTGTAGTCTAAAATGCAAGTTATAATTTAATGTATACTGTAAAAATAAAAGAAAGATGTTTTTCATACTTCATTCAGGCCTCCAGGTCTTTGTTGATAGCAATTTACTTCCGTATACCTTCTATACGTATTACCTTGAAGCAAGCAACATCCACGGATTTACAAGAAGTACTGAGTTGACCTACAGAACACAGCCTGGGATACCTATAGGAAATCTGCATTTAAATCCAGTCTTTCCTGTTGGACCTTATTCTATTTCTTTTAACTGGACAGCCTTATCCAATGACACTGGTCCAATTGAGAAATATATTTTGACATGCATTTCTTCATTTGAACATCAATCTTGTGGCCAGCATGAAAGCTTGGGGACTTCTATAACTGTCTGGAATTTAGTTCCATTTGAAAAATACAACTTTTACGTTCAAGCATGTACTAGTGGAGGCTGTTTGCTAAGCCAGCAACTGTCAATAGTTACTGCACAAGCACCTCCTGAGGAGCAGCTACCTCCAGTCATACGAAATATCAGTTCTACTGAATTGGCTATAGAATGGATCCCACCAAGGAAAACCAATGGTAAGTTTTTGTGTTTGATTCAGCAATTTGGGGAGAATTGTACTGGATCTATATATTATCTGGATTTTTCCTGAAAACAGAATAAGTCCCTTGGATACATGAAGGCAATTGGTATAAGACTCAATGATACTTGTTTCGTCTCTCCCTGCCACCATTTACTACCTCATTCGTGGTCACATATAGAAGGGGGAATAGCTCATGGGTACAGCACACACTTTACATGTAGTTGGCCTCCATAGCTCTAGGTAGGGCTGGAAAAACCCAACTTGAAATTTGCTGCTAGCCAGTACTGGAATGGATAGACTTCTGAGTTGACTCAGTATAATAGATCTGGTGTTCTTTTGATAGTGTGTCACACATTACTGGCAACATAACTTCTCCTCCCAAAGATCTAACTGCTTAATTTCTGCTTAAGAGAATGCAGACTTATGGTCTATAATTTTCAGGAGTAGAAATAAAACTCATAGAGGTCTGCAAAATAATTGTTGAGATAATAGGCAATTCATTGCATATGTATGTTACCTCTTGCTATCCTTAAAAGGGAAAGTGTCAACTATACTAAGTAACCGAGACCAGAAATCAACCCTACAGGAAAGATTTGAAAGTGGTTGTAATAACAGAATCTTGCAAGACTGATTGTTCTGTACCTCCTCCTGTTTCTTATACTCCAGTGAATTTGGGAAGCATCTTCCTGAGTCACTTCTGAACCTTATCTTGTTACTCTAGATTTAAAAAATGTTTCACCCCTTTTGTATAGGTAACAGTTCTTGCATATCTTGCATAAGGTTTTATCTCTTATTCTCTATAGGTTTCTTTCCAGTGTTGACCCTTTGCAGGGTTGGTTTTTTCCCCAACTGCTGCTTTCTAGAATTTATTTCCTATTATTAAATAGGAAATCATTCAATGGGACATGAAACTGTAAAGCAATTAAAAGTTAATTTCAACAGGCCTTCACATTCTGAAGAGCTATTTTGTCCTTCTCAGAGGTTGAAGAGTATATAGGCTATGGTTATGATTGGTCCTTAGTGTAATTGGTTTTGGTCTTTCCAAAAGGAACAACTATTCACAAATGCATATTTGGGAGGATGAATTAGGCAATATATTTTAAGTCACACCAGTTTCAGCATTAGATAGTAATGACAAAAGTACAAATATAAATATTTTCAGAGAAATATACAGTACTTGTTTTGTAAACTGCCTATTTTCATTTCTAGGTGTAATTATTAGGTATGAATTATATATGAAAGGAGGTGTACAATCCAATGGAAGTCATGTTTCCCCTGAGAACTGTGTTTTCCAAAGCAATGGATTGTTCAATCTTCATCCAGTGGAAGAATCTATACATGAGAAAGCTTTGACACCACCTGTAACTAGTACTGTCATCACTGATTTGGAGCCATTCACAGACTATGAGTTCCGTGTTTTATCAGCCAATATGGCTGGCAGCACATTTTCAAATTGGACATTGCAAAGAACAGCAGAGGCAGGTAATTATTGGAGTTTACATTAACCATTTAGATTAATATTTCAGAAATAGCTTTCAAAACTTTTTGCTTGTTTTTTTTTTAAAGTTGGGGTTTAAATCTAAGATGTTATTATTTAAGTTGATTTTTTTTTATTCTTTTAATTTTTAAAAAAGTGGTGTATGGCAGACCGTAAGGTTTTGGCTTTCAATGGAAGCCATACATGCTCTGCAATATCAAAATTTGGTTTTACAATATAAGATTTACAACAGGCAGATATTGATTGCTAATGACTTCATACTTGTGGCTTTACTTATTTTGGCTAATGATATTTAGCTGCTAAAAACTTTTACTGTGTTCATTTAAATAAATTAAATAAATAAACATCTAAGAGACTTACCTAAATCCACTGATTTCTATTAAATTTATAATGAACATTAATTTATGAGAATTTGCTAAAAGTTAGAATTTTTCAAAGCAGGAAAAAAGGTTACCAAGGATACAAACAGATTCCACAACTTCTGCAAGAGGGCAATGAATTGTTTATGTAACTTTGGCCTTGATTTGCAATCAAGATTCTTCCTAGTTGTGACATTTCTACAAATCTTTAGCTAAATTTGTGCCAGCTAAGGAAGGGAATCTGAATTGATAGAAAGAATTGAAAAACTAGTCTTACTAATTCGACTACTTGGTCTACTAGTAAGTCCAAAACACTTTTTGGCTGGGCAAATTAAATAATGGCTTCAAGCCAAGGATTTCACTTTCATTTGCTTGTAAAGGTAAAACCTCCAGCAGATTTTTCTGAAGAGTGATATATAAGAAGTCTTTCTAAAACACTGCCCATTAATGGTGCCTGTATAAGTTCTAAAACATGGAATTATCTTTAAAAAATTGGAGGTCATAAAATTAAATCACACACTAACACACACACACACACACACACACACACACACACACACACACGGGGGGGGGGGAGAGAAAGAGAGACACTAGGCACTATGCACTTCCAAGCTTCTCAGTAATTAAATGTACTGTACTTTGTTGAATTACCCAGTCTTCCTTTTAATCAGGTTTTCCCAAGTCAAGATAAGCCTGTGCTTTACATGAAGCCTATATTGAATTTAAAATTTAAGTGGTGGTTTGCACCTTATAGAAAAAAAAAGATCCAAGAGTTTCCTTACAAGGTAGAAAACATTTACTTTGAAGTTGTAGCTTTAAAAAAAAATGAAAATTCCTTTTAGACCTGAAAATTAATTTCTACAAGCTGCTTATTTAGGAATTGGATGCAAAGAGCCATTTTATCAAGTTTAACAGATGGTATTTTACAAATATAGTGGGAAAACGTGCCTGACACATGTTGTTCATTTATTTTATGATAAATTAGCACATTTATTTGTGTTTTAGCTCCTGTATTCATGCCACTTCCATCAGTATTCCCTCTTTCACCATATTCTCTGAATGTGTCTTGGGAAAAGCCACGAGATAATGAAGCAAGAGGAGAAGTGATGGGGTATAGCGTCAATGTAATTACCGAACAAAAAGTATTGCCAATGTTTTCTCAGGTATTATTGTTATTAGCAATCTGTTTTCTCTGCTTATTGATGTATGGATCCTCTAAAGTGGTCCCAATCTTTATGGCTATGCCAAATTGAAATTTGCCAATGGAGCAGTGCCTAGATTTATTAAAATACAGTGAGATCTCAAAGTTGTTATGGCAAACTGCCCAAGGTGGATCTGACTATTTATTTGCATTCTTGTCAAAGGGAAATAATGATTTTTGAAAGACACTTCTGAAGTTAAATTGCCCTTTGTGAATATAAATATGTGGTTTTATTCTGAAAAGATATTCTACAAGCCCAAAATGGATATACCATTTTCTATTTTTCTGGTTATGCCTAAAAGACTAGATATGGGCTGTTTTCTCCTTCCCCATTCCTTTTTTTCAACTGATTATTCATTATTATTATTATTATTATTATTATTATTATTATTATTATTATTATTATTATTATTATTATTATTATTATTATTATTATTATTATTATTATTATTATTATTATTATTATTATTATTCTTTATTTTATTATAGTTGTTATTAATGAATATATTATCCATATGCAAGTATTAACAGTGTATAATAAGCATTATCATTATCATTATCATTATCATTATCATTATCATTATCATTATCATTATCATTATCATTATTCATCGCACAGTCAGCCAGATGTTCAGACTGGGTTTGGCATTTTTGTCTACCTATCGAGTCCTTACCAAGGACCTGGGATAGGCAAATCTGGATGTTTGACAGCAGTTCCAAGTAAAGCCGCCTTCTGCAATTGACTGATGGCAAATTTGTCAATGCCTATGGTGTTCAAGTGGTGCTCCAATTGTTTTGGGACTGCACCCAAGGCACCTATTACTATTGGTACTATCCTTGCTTGCCTTTGCTATAGTTGTTCTATTTCTATTTGTAGGACTTTGTATTTTGTTATCTTCTCCAGTTCTTTCTCTTCTATTCTGCTGTCTCCAGGCACTGCCACATCCACTATCCAGACTTTTTTGTCTTTCTTATTGACAACTGTTAAGTTTGGGGTGTTATGTGGCAGGTGCCTGTCTGTCTGGATTCTGAAGTCCCAGAGCAATTTAACTTCTTCATTTTCTATGACTTTTTCTATTTTATGGTCCCACCAGTTCTTGCTTACAGGCAAATGATATTTCTTGCAGATCTTCCAATTCACCATTGTTGCTACTTTGTCATGCCGCTGCTTGTAGTCAGTTTGTGCAATCTTCTTGCAGCAGCTTACCAGGTGGTCCACTGTTTCTTTAGCTTCTTTGCACAGGCGGCACTTACTGTCTGTTGCTGTCTTCATTATTATTATTATTTCTTTTATTCATTAAACATGAAACTCAGTTAACTGGACATTTAAAAATGTGTCACAAATACCATTGACTGGTGCTAATGGCTGATACGGGTTGCTGCCAGCGTCCTAGGTATCAACCAAGTATCTTCTTAAAATATACGATGTTCTGAGTAGTGCAGTTTTTTGCAGTTCCGCTGTTGTTATTGCAGAAAGCTGCAATTTCTTGATGTGTTTTGTAAAATTCTTGGACATGGTACCAAGTGCCCCGATGACAATGGGTATCACTGTTACATGTTTCATCCATAACCGTGTAGTTTCGATGGCCAGGTTGCGATATTTTGTGATTTTTTCCAGTTCTTTTTCTTCGACTCTGGCATCTCCTGGTACAGCGATATCAATAAACTGTACGCTTCGGCCCTCGATAATCATGATATCTGACGTGTTGTGTTCCGAATGATGATCCGTCTGTATTCGAAAGTCCCACAAGATCTTCACCGTCTCATTTTTGGCAACTTTTTTCACTTTATGTTCCCATGACTTTTCGGATACAGGTAGGGCATATTTTTTACATAATGACCAGTGGATTAATTTAGCAACTCGATCATGTCTAGCTTTGTAATCAGTTTGCGTGATTTTGCTGCACTCACACGATAGTATTATTATTATTATCATTATTATCATTATTATCATTATTATCATTATTATTATTATTATTATTATTATTATTATATCACATTCCCTCCCTTCTGAAACTTCAAAAGAAAAGACCCAAATAAAATTGTGGCAGATCTCAATGCTGCTCTTCTTCCTGATTCCAGTGCTTTTGGGACAGCACCCAGTGTTCCAATCACCACTGGAATTACCACTGCCGGTTTGTGCCATAATCGTTGAATTTCGATTTTTAAATCCTGGTATTTTGCGATTTTTTCGTGTTCTTTTTCATCGACCCTGCTATCACCTGGTATTGCGATGTCGATGATAGTCACCTTGTTTTTCTCGACCAGCGTTAATTAATATTTATTATTGTTGTTGTTGTTGTTGTTGTTGTTGTTGTTGTTATTTGCATAGTCAGCCAGATGTTTAGAATGGATCTGGCAGTTTTAATCAACTTATTAAGTTCTTCCCAAGGACCTGGAATAGGCTAATGGTAGGTGTTTGATGGTGTTAAAGGTATTGTCACAGGATGTAAGTTGTTCCAAGTAATGCTGCCTTTTGTAATTGACTGATGGTGATTTTATCAATGTTGATGGCATTCAAGTATTGGTCCGGTTGTTTTGGGATTGCACCCAAGTTGCCTATTACCACTGGCATTACCTTTGGTTTCTTTTGCCACAGTTGTTGTATTTCTATCTGCAGGTCTTTGCATTTTTCTCCAGTTCTTTCTCTTCTAGTCTGCTGTCTGGAGGTATTGCCATGTCCACTATTTCTTTTTTCTTTCTTATTGATAGCTACTAAGTCTGGGCTGTTATTTAGCAGGTGCCTGTCTGTTTGAATTCGGAAGTCTCAGAACAATTTAGCTTCATTTTCTATGAATTTCTCTATTTTATGGTCCCACCAGTTCTTGCTTGCAGACAAATGGTATTTATTGTAGATCTTCCAATGCACCATTGTTGCTAGTTTGTTATGCTGTTGTTTGTAGTCAGTCTATGCTATCTTCTTACAGCAGGTAACTCGGTTGCCTGCTGTTTTTTCAGCTCCTTTGCAGAGGCGACATTTGCTGTTTGCAGTTGTCTTCTCAATATTATTATTATTTTCTGCATTATGCAATTTTTTAATTCATAGCTGTTATGAAACTTGAAAAGCATTCATCTCATAGCAAAAAATAAAATTGCTAACAACCTAACATTTCCCTGAAATCATGCTGGTAAAGTATTCTTTTTGGATTTGAACAATTAAAATGTTCATTCTCGTTCTAACTAATGATTCTCCCAGGACTTTTCATACAAGGCAGCTCCATTGACATAGAATATGGAATTATTCTCTAAGGGCCTTCATATGTTAATGGTAAAGGTGCAGGGATTTTATTAAGGAATCTTCTGGAAAAAAAATACCTAAGGGAACACTGGATCCAATATATGCACATTGTTCCCAATGATTTGTTACACTTTCAGCTTAAATGATATGCACTTAACAATACTGATGATCCAAACTCACCTTTTTGAATAGATGGTAAAAAAGTTTTCTCAATCTAATTGAACAAACTTTTTAAATTCAATATTTCCCTTCCTTTCCATTTTTCCATTTTAATGCTTTTCATTTAAGGTATTTTAGGGAAGAAAATAAATTTCTGGTGCTGTGCCTATTGGTTGTAATATATAATAATGATAACTTTTCCTATTTAAAAGGCAGCATTTTAAAATATGCTTTCTCTGATTCCACTGCAAGTTGGTTAGATTTCATCACATAATAGTGATACCACTCTCTTGCATAATCTGTACAGTTTGCACGAATAATTCCTCTCTTCTACAGCTTTATGAGGCAATAATTTTTTCCCCTCATTTGTCTACTCAGGAACTGGATTATTACCTCATAAAGTATCGTGATGAACGTATTATAATTTAATTCTATAGCATGTTGAACTTTTTTTTCAAAATATTGCTAGTTCTGCTAATGGTGCTTGGCAAACCCTGGCCAACCAATTACTTATTGTTAAATATGCTATTGTACTCATATAAAGTAAGAGAAGCGCTCCCAGACTAGACATCTTGAGTCTCTTTATTTTGCAGCCATTGTATGTTGCTGAAGCCCATGAGCAATCCTATATAATGACCGGACTGGAGCCATACAGAACATACTCTTTTACCATTACTCTCTGCAATCGAATTGGATGTGTCGACAGTAAGCCAGGAATGGGACAAACTTTAGCTGCTGGTAAGGGAAAAGAGAAGGTGTCTATGTGTAAAGCTAGTTCATAATTTTTTAAAGAAGCTACTAGGGATGCTCTGTTATGCTTTTTATTATGTGACTGATTAATTGCAAGTTTAAAAAATATAGTGTGTTTTCTACATTTTTTTCTTCTGTTCAGTTCCATCTGATTCTTGGAGACCACCTGGATAATAAATACCTTGTGGTTTTCTTGGCAAGGTTTTTTTTCAGAAGTGGTTTGCTATAGCCTCCTTCCTAGGGCCAAGAGAAAGTGACTAGCCCAAGGTGATTCAGTTGGCTTTGTGCCTAAGGTGGGACTAAGCCTATAATAAAGTAGAAAGATTTAATTAAGTCTTTTCTTAATTAAGTCAATTGCCCTGTTTTTTAATGTTTCCTACAAAGGTTGCGAGTTGTAGTGATCATATCAATAAACAACTGCATAACACATAAATTAATATGCAGCCCTTCTATAACAATTTATTTCCTTTGGATGTCTATTGTGGTATTATGGTAAAATCATACAACACTGGTGTTACTTTGTTGCAGCAAATTCATTAGGTTTACAGGGATGTTTATGCTGCCAGCTAATAGGGATATTTTGGTATTGTTTCTATCAATCATTGTTATATAGAAAGCTACCTATTTGCCCATTTGAAATTATTATTTTAGTTGGAGATGCTGGGATTGAATGTATGCCTGCATTTACATCATGTGAATGTAATGGTTAAGTCATCTATTTTGGTAGATTTTCATTTGTTTTAACCATGCCACAGAAATCTGGATAAAGTTAAGGTATAAACCCGTGATGGTGAACCTATGGCACGCATGCCACAGGTGGCACGCGGAGCCATATCTGCCGGCATGCAAGCCGTTGCCCTAGCTCAGCTCCAGCGCTCATGTGCGCACTGGCCAGCTGATTTTTGGCTTGCGCGGAGGCTCTGGGAGGGTGTTTTTGGCCTCCGGAGGGCCTCCGGGGGGATGGGGAGGGCGTTTTTGCCCTCCCCAGGGTCCAAGAAAAACTCTGGAGCCTGGGGAGGGTGAAAAATGGGCCTACCGGGCCCACCGGAAGTCGGGAAATGGGTCCGTTTCTGGCCTCCGGAGGGCCTCTGGGAGGGCGGGGGAGGCCATTTTCACCCTCCTCAGGCTCCGGGGAAGCCTCTGGAGCCTGGGGAGGGTGAAAAACGGGCCTACTGGGCCCACCCGAAGTTGGGAAACAGGGCAGCGGGGGAGGGGTTTTGTGTGCACATGCGCGGGGGGCAGGGCAGCACGGGGGGTCACGCGTGCATGTGCAGGGGGCGGGGCGCATGGGGAGGCATTGAATTATGGGTTTTGGCATGCATATGCGCGCTTTCGGCACCCGAGGAAAAAAAGGTTCGCCATCACTGGTATAAACCATATTTCACAAAGCACAATAGCTAAACCAAAACCAACAAAACTATACTGTGGCTTAATGCGGTGTCAAAATCCAGGTATATATGACCTTGACCAGAAGGAGCTTCTTGTAAACTAGTTTTTATATTTGAGGTAGAAGTCATCACTATGACGTATATTTTAAAGTATGTTATTATTTCCTGTCTTGCCTCCAGAAGCTCAAAGTGACACGTTTAGCATTCTTTCCTCCTTTTCCTTACAAAATAACTATACAATGAGATTATTTGGGCTGAAAGACAGTAACAAACCTAAAGCTGCCATTGAGTTTCCATAACTCAATGATGTGAATTTACATTTGCTCAGTCCTACATCAACATTTTAATCATACATTGTATTGCTGCTTATGTTGAACACTTTGCTATATAAATACTGAACACATTTTTTTTCCTAGCACATTCTTGCCTTCACATTGTAGCCCATACATATTTTTACTTTGGATGTTGCCTGCCATTTCTAAAATATATATTTAGTTTTTTTATATTTTATTTACAAATATTTAAGAATATTAAACACTTTATATATGCAATGTTACTTCTTTGATATTAGATGAAAGTTATTTTTTCCTATCCTAGATTGAACTATTTCCTCATAACAGATTAGGTCTCCCAAAATAACAGTTTTTATGTCTTGCTACACAAATTCAGTGGGATTATAACTCAATATATATAAGAATATGATTGCATAGCAGGATTGCACTGACAGCTATAGCAGTGGTATCAAACTGGCGGCTCGTGGGCCGGATGCGTCACTCACAGACCACTCCCACCCTGGCTCCACAAGAAACCGTCGCGATACATCACAATATGTCACGTGACGCAATCAAGTTTGACACCCGTGAGCTATAGTAACTATGATTGTGAGAATGACATACTTTCAATACGATGCAACTTTGTACATCATAATCTTATAGCATTAAATTTATTTTTTTACTTTATATCCTTTTCTAGTGTAAGAGAAGATTATCTCTGTCATAGTGAATAAGTAATACACTTTTTATTTGGAGATTGTCATTTAGTCTTCCTGTCAAGTTAATCATTATACATAGAAAATTAGCATCTCAAAGAAAAAGCAAGTTTTCTTTTTGCATAGAAGAGTTTGTGGGACTTTGCTAAGTAAAGTACAATACTGAAATACTATAGTCTGCAAACAGTTTTGCTACTGATGGTCCCTCCCTCCATTTTAATTGAGGAAATAGGAAGCTACAATTCATATCATTCTTGAACCCAGCTGTCACTTTTCAATGTCAACTTTCTGAATTTCTGCTGCTGAGCAGCTTAAACAGTAACTAATGCAATTTATATAGGATCTTTATTAATGAAGAAGCTTCCTTACCAGTTTGTCATTTTTAAAATCTGAATTGTTCTTTGAAGCCTGACAGCCTATTGACTTCTTCAAAATTAATTTCTTTCAAGCCAACAAATGGACATCTTAACTTTAATTAAGACACACAAGAAAAAAGGCAATTAACAAGTATATATAAACCCTTCCTACCCCTCTGGGTGGTACAGTATGTGTCTTTTTCAATATTGGGTCCTCTACAAGATGCCTGAGAGTTTGAGAGTTCTAAGAGTTCCTGTCCACTCTTCTAAACAGAGAGCTCTGATGTTGTTCCTGGAATCTGTTGGAGTCATTCCCCCGCTCAGGAGTCATAGCCCCAAGTGCTCCTACCACCACTGGGATCACTTTGGCCTTTATTTTTCCATATCCGCTCTAGTTCTCCTTCAGGCTCTGGTACTTCTGCAGCTTCTCATACTCCTTCCTGATTTTGCTGTTCCTTGGCACCACTACATCTATTATCACTGCTCTCTTGTGATCCTTGTCTACTACCATGATGTCTAGTTGAATGGCGAATATCTGTCTGACCATATAGCCTACAAACTGATACAAATAACCATCAGAGATAACCATCTGAGTTTTTTCAAACACTTCCTTATTCACACAGGTTGATTGTGCTATTTTCCCCATTCTCTTAGTAGAGAAAGTAAAAATTGAATTGTAGAGAAACAGAGTTTGAAGTTTTATTAAAATCAAGAGTTCAGCAGAACCATTGGGAGTGAATAGTATCTCTTGTACACAGAATTCAGGCTCTGGACATACTAGCAGGTAATATTATCATATGTATTTAATCTTTTTTTTTTTCATTCTTACATATTTTCTTTCTTAGCCATCTGTTTTTAAATTGAAAATATTGGAATAAAATTACACTATTATAATTTCTGACACATGAAAGTAAATTCATAAAAAGTGATAGGCAATAGCCATGAAACCTGAGTAATTGTTTTTCAATGAAAAATCACCAAATATCACTATTAAAATCAGGTCTGAAGTTCATGCAAATCTTCCTACTGCCTGTGCTGCCAGTGAGAACAGCTGGTGGCTGAGGGAAGATAACCAGTTAGTTATTGTCTCTTGCTCATGTGTCAAAATAAAAGTGAATATTTAGACATGCAGGGGGGCTGACAGGTCCATCTGTGTAGGTATTACCACAAAAAAAAAAAAACCCAGCACAGATAGGAGTATTGTCACAACCAAGCTAGGAAAGAGCTTGTGTGATGTTTGTGAATATTTCTGTCTTTTCCCTGGTTTGCATTGTCATGAAGACTAGGGTCAGCATGAGAATATACTATTAATATTTTAGAGAACTTATTTCCAATATTAAGAAAAATAATAAAATAATACAAAATCATTCGCATACAGTGGGCATAATATACAAACAGAATTCTGATACCTGAATTTACAAGCAAATGTCCAAATTCCCACTGCTGCTTAACAATCTGTTCATCCTCATGTATTTGTTTTTTCTAGGTATTCATCATTGCCAGTGAAGCTATGCAGAAGCACTCATAAGCGACCATTAATTTAAAATATTGTAAAAACTTTAAATGGCCTGTATCTAATAGACTTCCTTTATGTGGACCTGAAATAAACAATGTTATTGATTAGATAGTCCTAGCATTGCAATTCTGAATCGATGAACTAAACATTTAGAGGTCATTCAATTGAATTATATTATAGCGGGGGTGAAAACCAAGACACACCTCAGTGCTATTATCAACTCATGCTGATTATGTCTTTCCTTTAAAATAATACAGATTAGATTTTTATGGAAACTCATGGCTAATTCTAGTCTAATCATGAGCAAGCAATAAAGATTACACAAAGAAAACCAACATCCTGGCAAGGTAGCTACAGTTTAGTAAATTAGGCAGGATACTACTGAATCGGCTCTTTCCTTGAACCCAATTGCTCTTAGAAAATAAAAATACATAACAAGCTATGGTATGTTGAAAACCGATACACAGACTTTTAGATTACTTGTATTTGTGCAATTCCACATTCTTCCATACACACTTTAAGCTATATTGATACATAGCACCTCATGGGTGATAACATCCTTGTGAGAATTTAATGTAGTTCAGATAATCATTACAGTATCTGTTAAATTAATGGAGAATGCTTAAAGGCTATTTGTCAAAACAATTATATATAATCTCCAGTAAACCATTCTATTCAAGATTGCAGCCAGTAGAGAGTAAGGGCCAGATTCCTTTCAAACTTGCTTGTGGTCAATATGACAGGTAGTGGAGTAGTTTCATAGATTAAAAATGTTTAATCTAATCCACCAGATCACTTCCTATCATTTTAAATTTATATCCAGGCAGTCTTGCCTCCTCAGGGTTGTCTATACAAATTTTTAATGTCTTTTAAATTACTTCTTTTGTCAATCTTGTTTAATTCGAGGGGAATTTAGAAAGAAATACTTTGAATATCATATATTTTTTTCAAAGTATATGCCACTGATCTTATAACGGTTTTCCTGTCTTATGGTTATTAAGCATAATACTCTATCACAGTCTTTAAAATCACCCATAATTAATTAACTAGTAATTAGTGGTACATGAGATTTTGCTTTTTCTGTAAAAAGTAAAACGGGCAGGCTGCTTGTCTGCAATGCTTCCATTCAAGTCCATAAAAATCTGTCATTGTGAATGGGACCCAAGGAGATTAAACAAGTACTCTTAATATGTTAATTTATTATTTTAATTACAGCAATTGTGTATATATAGTCGTTAGTGTACACTAATATTTTCCCACCTTTTTTATTCATAATGCATAAACCAATCATCTCCTTCTTTCTTGGCAATTGCTGGGGGAGGGTGCCTTTTGTTGTTCCTGCTTTCATAACACATTGTTTGTTCTTAGTTGTGAAATCGTTTTGTTCAGTTCTGCCTTGAATAATCCCTCATTAAGCCAATCATTTTGAGTCCTGTGCTGAAAAGTGAAAAACTGGCATATAGGTACAGCATTCCACATTGCATACAGGTATATATGTATAAATATTGGCATATGCCAATGCATATATACATGTGCCCAGACATGGACATATACATGTGGTGCTCTGTTCTTTTCTCTTTAAGCAATCACAGAACACAGTAAAATGCCTTTTAAGGATGTGTCTTTTAATTAGTCCCTCTTCTTTGAGTTTAATTTCACTTGTGGTTCATCTACTGGTGTGACGTCAGCGGTGGGTTGCTCCCAGTTCAGACCAGTTCTTAGAACCGGTAGCAGCGGCAGCGGTGGGAGGCTCCACCCACCCGCCCGGGACGCGCAGAAGCATCGCGCGTGCACGCGAACTGGTAGTAAAGGGTTTTAGAACCCACTACTGGGTGACATCTACACTCATGAACGTGAAGGTGATGATAAGACCTAGACAGTAGTGGTGATAAGAAGAAGAAGAACGTAAATGAAGAATTGAAGCTGCTTTAGGAAGCTAGAGACCAAAGTAAAATAAGTTGGCTTCATTTCTGATGAAAACCCACGAACAGCATTGGAAATTGTGTGATAATTTTGCTTGGTTAATCATCCCATTATTTATTTCAAGACTATAGGCACTATGTTACAATTAGAGACATGAAGCATAATCTGAGAAATACAGATATGACAGATTGCTTAAATAACTTGTGAGATAAACTGTATCTGCTCAGTATTTTGTCTTGCCAGAAATTCTCTGGCTACAGATTGGGTGCTCTTTCTCCACCACTGTAAGAGCCAAAACTTATTTATTTGTTCTCCCCAAAGGACATATTTCACTCCTTAGGAAATTGTGCAAATTATTCTGTTGTCAGTATGTCAAATTTGCATGGTCTTTAGGCTGAGTTTAAGTTGTATTTCTCTTGATTAAAAGCTTTTGGTTCAAAGCAATACTTTTTAATTGCCTAATGATATAAGTCACTTCTTAGGAAAGAGCCATGCATTTAGGAGTTCATTTGCAATATAACTGAAAAATTCATTGCATGGCAGTAAAACAATTTACTGTTAATTACAAGGAGAAGAATTTGCTGTACCATGCTCACAGATTGCCATGAATCATGCAGCACTCCTAGAGATTTATAACAGATGTGTAAGTGGGATGAATTAGCAGGGTTTAATAACAGAGACACAAATCATGCAGACTTCAAGGAGCTTTAATTGATATACTAGAATGTGACGGGCATGAATCACTCAGCCATTCAACAGCACTGTAACATATGGTCAGCTCAATATGCTGCATCTTAAATCGGTTGGTGAGTTGTTGGTTGTCCCATATGGTGGAAGCAATATATTTTTAAGGACTTTTTTTTTTTAAAGAAAGACACCATCACATTTACTTTTTTTAAAAAAAAAATGATTCAATATGCTCATAATAAGGTGAACTCTTAAAACTTGTTTTGTATGTTTAAGCATATTATATACAAATTCTGTAAATAGATTTTCTCTAAGACCCCAAAGAGCTGATTGAAAGGTTGCGGTTTTCAATGGAAACATGTAGTTTTAATTATTCTATATATCATTATACAGAACATATATATATCTTACTAGACCCAGTTCCTTGCCAGTGATTTATCCAAAGTCACCTGTGCCTTCTCTACTAGAAGAATTTGTATCATGAAGGAGTTCCAGAGAGAAGAGCTAACAAGGAACACATACTTACCATGGTAGGAATCTCATTTTACCATCTAGACCAATCTTTCTCAACCTCTGCAATTTTAAGATGTATGGATTTCAACTCCCCAGGATGGGTGGGAAGTTCTGGGAGTTGGTCCATACATCTTAAAGTTGCCGAGGTTGACAAAAGACTGATCTAGATGTTTAAGCCCTGCTGCAAAAAATTGACTTAATTTTCTACCATATACAGCTCCCTTTCACTTGTATGACATTTTTATGATTGCTTATTGTTGTGTTTCAGCATTTATGTTAGTATTTTATTATGGTCTTTCAATTTATTTCAGTTTTCCTTTTTTAATTCTTCATTGTTTTAAATCATTCCATAAAATTTAAATATACTATTAGACTGTTGTATTTTAAATACAGTACAACCACAGTTTCAGATTAAGGGGAAGAGATTTCTTTTAAATGTGAAATCTGTTAAATCTGGGTCCTTTAAATTAATGGTTTCCTGGAAATGCACAGAGGACTCTATTGCTGACTAACGTTTCCTTGTCTGAAGTGCTGAACCCAATCTATACAGTCAGGCCTAATGATCAACCTCGCTAGGTTAATGTGAAGTCAGCTGGGATGATGGAGACCTTACATTGCTGAAAACATTCCTGGGATATAACAATAGTCAAGTCTCTCGAGTGAATGAGTGATCTTCCACTCTCTGGGCAAGCCTCCAATTACACATTTGCTTACAAAGTGAAATTGTGCATGAGACACAAATGCTGTTTTTTAAAAAAATGGATAACCCTACATGTCACTATTCAAAAGGTTGAAATTATAATGAGCAGTTGGCAAAGCATAAATGAGACTGTATCTTCATGAATGTTACTCACGGTTCTACTAGAAATGTAGCTGTTTAGAAATTTGATGAAAGGGGAAACCTTAAGAAGCATATTTTTTGAGATAAAGCCAAGAGCACTAAGTGCTACCTGTATAATATTTCACTGAGGGGTTCCTTTTAGTATAAATGCATGAAAGAAAAGTAGACCAGTAAAGGTTTAGTAACTGTAATACAGATGCATTTTTATTAGCTTTAAAACCTGACATGCTATAGGAAAGCTTTAGCAGCTGCATTAGTAAACCTGACAGATTTGCGAAAAGAATTCACTATCCTTAGAAGCACGGTTGCCAGAATTTAATGTCAACAATTAAAATTTATTTTGATCCTCACCTAGTGTTTATTACTGTTTGTATACACAACAGACCTTACTAATACAGTGATGCACTATTAGATGGAATTACCATCTGTTCACAGTGAAATGTTGGCATCTGTCTTAGTTTCTAAAGCTAAAATGATATTGGTTCAAACAAAACAAAGTTAACTGCTCTTTACTTATCAACAATTATATTTTTCTTTCATGCATGCAGATATAATGTGCTCACACAGAGACTTGCACACAAACGTATTCATGGAAGGCTTTATCTTTTTTTTAATAGTAAGCTATAAAATGATATCTATACTTGATGTATTGTTAATATGGAACTGTATGGATTGTCTGTTCTTTTGATTTTTTTGGCATTCTCTTGTAATTCCAGACAGTGTAATAGGTGTTTAACGCTTTAGTTGGTGAATTATATATTTTACTGAAGAAATTTTAAAAGCCTGATATACTTAAAATATGCAAAACACAATTCAGTCTTTTTAAAAAAAGAATGATTTTATAGATATATTTTAAAAGACCAGAATAAATTTACAATAAATAAATAAAATGATAATTCCAACAGGTATCAGTCATAACTTTAAGAAGCATATATTGTGGCTGCTAGCTTCTAGTGTATATTGCATAAACGGTGATATGGAGATACATGCTATTTATTATCTAAAGGTTCCCCCCCCCTTCACACACAGAAGTGATTTGTTGATGTGTAAATTTCAGAAGAATTCTTCATTTTAGGGCACATACATTGTGAATCATCAAAAACATGGTATTTACAATTCTAATCTTCAACCAAAGGTGTTGCTTTCTGAAATATTAATTTTCTATTTCATATATTATGAAATAATACTACTATTTAATATAGCAATGCTACTATTTAATATATGTACCAAAGTGCATTAACTGTAACTAGTACATTTATTTGTGCTGGAGTAGACTTGAAAATGATTTAAAAATCAATATTTTCCTGTCAAGGAAGTAAATGTTACAATACATTTAAATAATTAAGAGTGCAAGTGCCATAAAAGCTTCAAATTTGGATAGGGAAGATGCTATAATTACAGTATAAGCCTCTCCAATTTATTATGAGAATATATTTAAGGAAGATTTGCCGTTTGTTCTAAAGATGGCTATGTGTATTCATTTTAGGCAATAATGAATTTTACAGCTTCTGTTTTTAGTAGTTAAAAGCTGAATTGGAATATTAAATCCTGACAGTTGCATTCAAAATGCTGACATAGCTGAATAACTCTAAAGGTGAAATTCCAATTGTAAAGCCCGTGTTTTCTTTTGAAACCTGTGCATTAATGCTGCATTTCATTAGTGCTCAGTGCTACTTATGTGGAAAGGCTTGTAACCGCACATGCCAGAACTTCAAATTTCAACACAGTAAATTTTGACCAAAGCAGTATGATACTAATTAGATTATATTAAGTCATAAATGATATCTGAACAAGAATTTATAATGCATAGCTTGGCTAGTAAATTTTGACTCCCATCTTTTCCTTTATCTTAAAGTAACCTTTCTTCACACTTTAGAAAAAGCAATAGCAGTACATTAGATGTTCATATAAAAATGCAAAAAAATATGTTTATGATTTTATATATCAAACACTTTAAAGATGTATTATTAATTTATTATGAACAAAGATCTTGCTGTTAACTCTTAGCACAATGCCCTGAATGAATTTACAGGATGCATATTTTACTTCATATTCTCTAAATGAATTATGTGCTGTATGATAACAGAAGCACCTGACTTTGATATATGTGGCATAGTTTAAGATTCCTCATGCAGAAAACACGACTGCAGAGTAAATTTACAAAGTAATACTTGCTTGGAATTCACAATGGAACAAAGTATTTTATATCTGCAAGGAGCATAATACTTTCAATAGGTAAAGTGCTATTGTATGTTGCAATTAACCACCTAATTGTCAGCATAAAGTGCCAGATGCAGATGCAGAAAGCTTCAATCAGTTTGTAAGTCTTGAAAGGTGATTGCATAGAGAATGTGACTAACAACATGTATGTTTATATAACCTGTAAAAAAATTGTTCACCAAAATAGAAAATGCTTACTTTGTTCTTTTATCAAGCTCATACTGCATACACTGTCCAGACAATTAACAGACAAAGCACATTAATAAATGATTTCCAGACATGTCACAATTTTTCTTAATAACATGCACATATGCATGTACATGCAAAAGTATTATGTGGTACGCAGGCTATGGTCTTTCCCAGTCCAGTTGCAGTACCATCACAGTACCATGTGAAAACTTATCCATCGGATCTGAGGTTAGATTTTCAATTTCCCACATTGGTGTTTATTCATCATCATGACTGCAGATAATGTAATTTGCCTTTTATGGAGAAGAAGGTCTGTGCAAGTCTTATAAAACTTTTCATTTTAGCCAAGTTATATGTGCATGCCTATTTGAAAGATTGGCAAATGCTAGGTATTCATAGTATTTTGGATATATAAAGGTTTCTTATGGTGAAGTTTCTATCTTCAGAATTCATGTATACTAGCTCAATTGCTTTTTATTACTATTATTCAGTTTAAGATAGCACTATTGTGTTCTAACAAAGGAATAAACAAAATCAATGTCAAGTCAATAAACATCTCTTATTTGTGAGTCTTTTCTGCTGATATCATTGTATATTCTGGTTCAAAGGAATTATTTTAATTTGTACCATAATGTTTGCATTGTTTTTATGATATTAATGTGAAAATACTTTGCAAACAGTAAAAGAAAAAGCTAGGAGTGCTGTTCAGTCAAACAAGGAATTGGCAGATCGTATTTTTCCAATTCTAACAATTGAAATATTATTATGTACAGGGTATGACTATATAAAAATCTATGGGAGTTTGCAAGCTATATTGTGAATAGTTCCTTCAGTGACACTTTTTAGTAAATATTTATAAAATATAAGAAACAAAGCATTAAACTTTTATGTTCTCTCTCTCTCTCTCTCTCTCTCTCTCTCTCTCTCTCTCTCTCTCTCTCTCTCTCTCTCTCTTTCTTTCTTTCTTTCTTTCTTATTTCCAAATAGCTCCAGCTCCGCTAATAGCACCCGACACTGAAGGAATAAACAGCACTGTAATAAAGATAACTTGGTATGAGCCTGAAGAACTTAATGGACCTCCTCCAGTTTATCAGCTGGAAAGAATAGATATATCTTTAGCAACATCAGATGTAAATGTAAAAAAAGGAATTCGTTTTCCAGGAAATGGGTATTACAAGTTTCCAAATTCTACGTTGCCTACAAACACCTATTTTACAGGTAAGGAAATTTAATTAATTAATTAATTAATTAATTAATTCAATCAATCAATTTTTATAGCCACCCATCTCAGTCAATGACTCTGGGCAGGATATAATTCAAAACTATATTACAATCAAACTATTAAAACATTTTAAAACAATAAAAACTATAGGAACATCCAAAATAAATATATATAGCAGCCCAGATACTTGGCCAGTTATCAATACAGCCAGGAAATGGGGCTATTGACACATTCAGTGCCTCAAGCTCAGGAACATAGCCAGGTTTTTAGGGCTTACAAAGGGCTAACAGGATTGGGACCATTCTACTCTCCAAAGAGGATGTTCCACAGTTCCCTGCCACTGTGGAAAAAGCCCATTTTCTAGACCCTGCCAGCCGACATTCTTTGACTGAAGAGATCTACAACATGCCCATTCTACTACATCTGGTTGGACAGGTAGAGACTCTTGGAAAAAGGACAAGTACAAAAAATGGAAAGAGGGACACATAACTAAGGCAGGATATCAGCAGTAGAGATATGAAGGCCTGGAAAAAAACCGGAAAAATTTGGAAAAAAACTGTTTTTTTTTTTCGTTTTTTTCCTGAAGGCTTTTTTGTTTTTTTTCAAAAAAAATTGGAAAAATTTAAAAAAGAAAAAAAAACATTGTGTAATATTTTATTTTAACATGATGAATAAAATATTTTAAGACAGGGTGGTCAAATATTTTCCAAATCATTTCTAAAGAAAAATGTGTGATATAAGTAAGCAGTTCAGGAGATTGTTGCTCCCTTTGTTACAAATAAATATTATAAAAAAGTAAATTCTGTTTGTGATAATTGTTTGGCTACACTATATTTTTAATATGCTAGTTGTGATAATTTTATGCCAAGTCAAATTGTCCATAGACATATTTTATGTTCCTAAAGTAACAGAATGACTTTCAATCTTAAAAAGACAAAAAAGTGCTAATGTAGCATTTTTTTCAATTTTTCCGAAAATTTCCGTTTTCCCCCCCAAAAAAACAGGAAAAAAAACGGGTTTTTTTCCGAGCTTCAAAATTTCCAGAAATTTTACATCTCTAATCAGCAGATAGCCAGAATCTGCAAAGACGAAGTCAGTAAAGCAAAGGCTCAGAATGAACAAAAACCACTGTTCCCTCTAAGGTGCGCGGCCACGCGGCTGCGCACATAACGAAAGAACGCCGCGCGGTAGTTTCCAACTTCCACGCGGTGTTTTCTAATGGCAGAGGCTGCACGTCTGCGTGCCAGTGCACATGAAAAGAGAGCGCCGAGCGCCAGTTTCTAACTGCCGCGCGGCGTTTTCTATTGTTACAGGGAACATTGACAAAGACTTGCAACAAAAGTCAAAGATAATAAAAAAAGTTTCTTCCAACATATAAATAACAAGAAAAAAAAATCAAGGAATCAGTTGGTCCACTAAAGAGAGAAGATGGCAAGGAAGTAACAGGCAACAGAGAGAAAGCAGAGCTGCTTAACTCATTCTTTGCATCGGTTTTCACGCAAAAAGAAACTATAGCCCAATCTACCAGAAACATAACTGTAAAAAACAGACTGGAAACAAAAGTTAAAATAGTAAGAGAAAATAGTAAAAGAACACCTTGAAC
>QLTV01000548.1:5824165-5843530 GCA_003457575.1 Thermophis baileyi
GGGAGACATGATAGCAGTGTTCCAATATTTGAGGGGCTGCCACAGAGAGGAGGGGGTCAATCTATTTTTCAAAGCACCTGAAGGCCAGACAAGGAATAACGGATGGAAACTGATCAAGGAGAGATTCAACCTAGAAATAAGGAGGAACTTTCTGACAGTGAGAACAATCAACCAATGGAACAGCTTGCCTTCGGAAGTTGTGGGAGCTTCATCACTTGAGACTTTCAAGAAGAGATTGGACTGCCATTTGTCAGAAATGGTATAGGGTCTCCTGCTTGAGCGCAGGGGTTGGACTAGATGACCTATAAGGTCCCTTCCAACTCTGTTAATCTGTTAAATCTGTTAAAAAGGAGATCCCTCAGGTACCCTGGCCCCAAGCCATAGTCTACACTATGTTTATTTCAAAACACTTTAGAGTTCATTCTGATGGACATTTTCTTTGGATGAATTTCCTCTGGATTTGCTATTTTACTTTTCACAGTTTTCCCACATAAATCAATATTGTTCTTTAGAAGGCCACTCTTCAGAATTTTTTTTTCTGTATCTTAATTTGTAATGTGAGAAAATATGGCATTATTTGTTCACAAAAAAAAGTAAGTATTCATCAGGTGACATTTAATTGCATATGATATTTTTGTAAGTTTACACTGCAGCTCAATTGGTAAGGGATTTGGGGAATTTTTGCACAGCAGTGTTTAGGGACACTTGTTTTTACTTCTGTCCCAGCAGGCAACTCTCAAGTCAATATTTCATTCTTTTGCCAGGATACTGGAAGTCTACTTAGCCTGGCACAAATTTCTCTCTTTTTTTTTTACATGTTGATAATATTTCATGGATCACAGGATTTATATAATGCCTACCTTTTAATTGGATTGGAGGAGGGTTGCATGCTGATTTTGACAGCTTTGAAATGTATACTTTGCATACTTAAAGGATCTTACCACATGCTGATGTTTCAATATCATTCCTTAGAGAGTTCACTATTAGATTATATGAAATATTACATGAAGATTCTATTAAACTCTTTTTCCATTTTGTCAGAAAAAAGTATGTCTCAACTAGGCTAAGTATGGAAACACCTTTAAGTGGCCATCCTATCCTCTCTTATCTGACACTAAGTCCCACAGAACAGAACATGAATCAACATGCAAATGATTGAACAATTCATTTCTGGAAAGTCTTTCCTTTTAATCAAAAGTCATCTTTCTAAAAGCAAAAGTATATTTCATGATTCTCTGCACATCACATTTGCTAACTAGTAAACATGTCCTCATCTCAGTCATGCCTCCCAAACCAACCTACGTCCTCTTGTTATTAAACCTGGTAAAGTTAAATTTCAGAGTTATTTTGGTCTGCAGTGTTTGTTTTTTATGAGGAGCTTGAAATTGCTTCTTTGAGTCACAGCTTTTCTACTTATTTATAAGAACATCATACTCTTTCAGTTACCATTATTATGAATTTAGTCACCCATATTGTGATTTCCCCCCCTCATATTATGCAAGGCCTAAGAACCACAGTACAATTGATTAGTATTTTGAGTAAAATTTATGTCATCCTTAGGTTCCTCCATGTTCTCACTTCCTTTTTATAGGATGAGATAGTTACTCAAATGCTCCTATAATTAGAGAAGTCTATAATAGCTCCCCTGCCTTGAGTGCAAAACATTATATATCTTATTTCCAGCAATTTCAATTAAAGAATGTTGTCTTTTTATTTATAAGAACTTTCTTTGAACAAAAACCCTGGACAAAGGTATCCAACAGAATGCACACATCACAGGGATAAGGGAATAAATAATACGTGGCAGATCTTAGGAATACATTTATAAACATTAATACGAACAAAAACAATTTTTTATGAAGGAAATGTTGGATTTGGCCCTTGAAGGACCTTATGGTGATTAAGAGCTCAGAAAATAAATAAGTAAATGCTTAGAGTTATTTCCAGTTCAATAGAAGGTTGCTTAATATATTGTCCCCTTTAGTAGGCAGGTATATGGGTTGTGTTATGATCATTGCAGACCAAGCTCCCATTGTTACAGAATATTCTGAGCCATGCTTGGTTTTCCTTTCATTTATTCCTGTTGACAGTGATATGTCCCACTATGAACTATTAACTGGCCTCGGTAAAGGAAGAATTTAGCTGTCCTTTCATTTTTTTTTTCTCTTAGAACTTCTTTTGCTAGCATTGTGGTCTTGCACTTAAATGATTTCACAGTTCTCCTTCTTGCACAAGACATTTTCTTTCTTCCTTCTTCCTAATCCCAAGAAGCCTAAAGAAAGGGTGAGACACTTTTAAAAAAAAGTGATCCAGCACAACAAAGTGATTTCAGCTGCTTTGTGAACAAAACATCTTAAAACATTTTCTAATGTGCACCAACAGGGATTTATGCTGCCCTGACAGGTGGTGTTAGTGTAATAGTTTTTGTAAGATGTAGGCAGTTTTAATCTGCATCAAACTTTGGTTTTTAATTCTCTTTTCTTTTCATGGAAAAGTACAGATTTATTTAGGTCTTTGAGGAAGATCCCTAAGTCTGTATGAATGACTTACATTTTTCAAATGTATCTTTGGGTACTTCTGTTATCGTGGATGTCCCACTTGTCTGGAATGGTATAGGGCAGTGGTTCTCAACCTTCCTAATGCCGCAACCCTTTGGCGTGATGATGTCATCACGCCGTGACCCTTTGGCGCGATAATGCGGTGTCTCGGTTCCTAAGACCAATTTGCATATGTGTTTTCCGATGGTCTTAGGCGACCCCTGTGAAAGGGTCGTTCAACCCCCCAAAGGGGTCGCGACCCACAGGTTGAGAACCACTGGTATAGGGTCTCCTGCTTTGAGCAGGTGTTGGACTAGATCTCCAAGGTCCCATCCAACTCTGTTATTGTGTTCTGTTCTGTATCTCTTTAATACTGTACATTTTTAAAACATTTCAGTATCTTATAATTTAATATAGGTAGTCCTTGATGATTATGTTAATTGGAACTGGAAGTTCCATCACTAAGCAATGAGGTAATAAACTGTGACCTCAAGTGACCCCATTGACTTACAGTTATAACAGTTCCAGTGCCAGTTGTTAGGGACAATGTCACATGATCTGTTCTTGTTTTATTTTTTTAGGAAGAGAAACTCATTATTTCCCCACCTTTCCTTTATGGAAATTTAAAGAGGGTGATGTCAGCTTGAATTAAGCAACCATAGTAAAACATTAGTAAATGAAAAAAATAGAATTGAAGCAGCATGGTAAATATTTTATATACTGTGTAGTTAAACTCTCAGCTCACTTAGAAAAGAGGGTATAAAATTCTTACCGTCTGTAAGGTATAATCTACGCTTCCCTATAAACAGATTGAATAGAATTGAATAGAATTTCATTAGAAAATATTTCACTATAGTGCCCATTTTTTAAACCGATTACAAGATTTCTTTTATTCTTTTTTATTGACTTTTTTATTCTTGCCTTGTGGCTTTTTAAGACAGCGTGATGGTACTAACAAGTAGTTTATTGAACAAACAAGTATGAAAGACATTCATTGATTCTAATTGTCTGTCATGAATATCATGAGGAAGCATTTCTATGAATATTATCAGGGAATGTTTCATCCCACAATTGATCTTTTAGAAAGTTCAAATTAATATCTTGTCTAACGATGATGAGCCTTATCAATTGAGTGATTGCCAACATTAAAAAAGAAGGAGGGAGAAGAGGATTAAAATGTGTTGTCCCTATTAGATTTAAGTACTTATGGCCCCAAATCAATCAGATCATAAACTGAGTAATGTTATTTCTGCCAAAACAATCAGTCAGGATTTATAATATATAGCTTTATCTGCTGAAAAATAATAGTATCATAGAAATTTATAAAATCTAGCACTAATGTGTTGCATAATGTCTGTCTGTATGTAAGTTTTTAATCTATTCCTCTCTGTCTCTCAAATATACTTTCCCTCACAATCTTTCACTCTTGGATATGATAAGTAAGCTTATAAGAAAAATATGAGTAAAAATGTAGGTCCCATCAAAACTGGAATCTACATTTTTATTAATATTTTTCTGATTTTATCTTACTTACCTAGAAATATATACTGTTGTTTAACATGAATCACACCAATCATGGTTTATATCTAATTTGCTAAATGTTGTTTTTCTATTTCAAGATGCCCCATAAGAAATGGCTTTATTGGGATAGCAGGAATATGTAGATATCTATAAAAATATGCTTTGACTTACTCAACAATTCAGCTGAAAATATTCAAACTATGTTATGCAGCTACTTAGAGCCATAGTAGTTAGGGATAAATTTATTTTATTGTGCTTATTATCATCTGGATCTAGTTTGAGAAGGATGTAGAAAAAACTTGAATGGAATTAGAGGATAGCAGTGGAAATGACAGGAACAGGAAGAATACCTTGCTTCAGAAAAGGTCGAAACAACTGATTATATGTAGCCTGAAAAAGGGGAAACTGACAGAGCATGATTACATTCTTCTAATATAATATACTTAATATTAACAAATGAATTGCCACCTTACACTTAGATGCAAAATAAATTATTAAAAATATAACTATTAGCATAACTATATTCAGAAAAGCTACTATTAGCATAAAAATAGAAAGAAATATAAGAAGACTTATAGGCAATATAATTCAAACAGCAGGAATATAATTTGTTAAATTAATAGACAATACATTAATTATAGCAATCTCTCTTTCTCGGAACACACACACACACACACACACACACACACACACACTCGTATATTATATTTGGTGTCTACTATGCATTTGAAGTGGAGAGCAAAAATGTTTATATTAAATTTACAATAAAGTATGTCTATGGAGATTCTCAGTCATCCAGGTCATAGTTGTCCCAAGGGTGCTTTTTCAAGAGGCCTTTCTTGGTTTTCTTTGAAGACATTTTGTTTCTCATTCAAGAAGCTTCTTCAGTTCTGACTGGATGGTGGGAAATGGAAGGATTTATGTTCCTTGCAGACAGCTGGTCATTTGCATTCTTTTAGAGAGTCATTGAGGCAATCCAGAGGTTTATCTGTGTTGTCAGGGTCACCTGAGTGATGCAAATGGGTGTGGAGCTTTTGTGGAACTGTTGAAAGGACTGTGTTGTAGACTGGAGATAGATGATGTTATATCCCTCCCCCTCTGTTGAGAGAAGGTTGTTCAAATTTGATATAGATGGTCTCTTTGACTCCTCTTTCAAACCATCAGTCCTCTCTGTCCAAAATGTGGACTTTGCTGTCTTCAAAAGAGTGGCCTTTGTCTTTTAAATGCAGATGGACTGCTGAATCTTGTCCTGATCAGTATATAATATAACAATACAATTGAATTGAATTGACCCATCAGCCTTTATGCAACTTATTATATTTTGCATGATTTTTCTTGATAAATTCCTAGTAATTCCTTGGATAATCTAACTAATCTACTTATCACATCAATCAGGTTCAAGCAGTTCTTCCATACTTTCATTACAACAGTCGCTATGTTAAGCTACAGAAATGTGTTTTTGACCCGCCTGTTAGGAATATTGTATTTCCTTCAAAGGAATTCAGAGTGCCTCTTGTGCACCCTAGCCAACTTACATGATACCTCCACTGTCACCCAATTCCACTCCCTCTCCCATCCAACAGCCACTTACCTGCCTGCTGGCCTGGGATTACCAATTTCCTGCTGCCTTTCTCATTGACTTTCCTTGACAATCACATTGCTGCAGCATTCCTTGGCAGTGTGGCAGCATAGCAACATTGTAGTGGCCACAACTTTTCCAAATTTCCATCTCAGAGAAGCAATGGGTCCCAGATTTTGAATACATTCAATAAGTTAGCACTCTTGAAGTTCTTGATTCATAAACTGTTGCCCCATGATGCATCATTTCACCCGATTGAAGGTTACAAACACAGAACAGTAGTATATAGATAAGTATATAGAAGAGCCGAGGTGGCGCAGTGGTTAGAGTGCAGCACTGCAGGCTACTTCAGCTGACTGCTAGCTGCAGTTCGACGGTTCAAATCTCACCGGCTCAAGGTTGACTCAGCCTTCCATCCTTCTGAGGTGGGTAAAATGAGGACCCAGATTGTTGGGGGCAATATGCTAACTCTGTAAACCGTTTAGAGAGGGCTGTAAAGCACTATGAAGCGGTATATAAGTCTAAGTGCTATTGCTAGTGCTATTGCTATAATAATAATTTAATTGCACTGTTGCTCTTAATTCATTATGCAATGTAAATCCTCTACTTTTCTTCAAAATGGTATTAGAAAATAGGTTTTTTCTCTTCTTAAATTTAAATTGGGTATACTCTCCATGAAAGTATATGCTATTTGTTTTCATTTGACTGGTTTTATTTTCTCTGTAAGATATTTTTCTGAATGACATTTTGTTTAGATTTTCATTTTTTTTCTTAACCTTTTACTAATAACATTGACATTAATATACACATTTTGTAAATAATGGCATATGTAATATTAAAGGTATGAAGAATGAACTCAGCCTTATACCATAATGTGCTCTACATGAGGCTACCTCTAGAATCGGTTCTGAAGACTCAGCTAATACTCAAATTGTGTATATCCACAGATATAATGAATAGTGTAGTTACATTAGCTGGTTTCCTTTCATCTTTATTGGCTGCCAGGTAATTCTATTGTAATCCAGATTGCTGCCTTTTACTTAGAAAGTCCTTCATGATGTCCGGCACTTCTGCCTTTTCAGACTCTGTTCCAAGTTCAAAACTCTTGGATTAATGGGGAAAGGAGCAGGGCCTTTTTATTAAAGGTGAGTGACCTCTGCTTCTACAGATACAGCTGAAATATATTCCTTTGGTATCCTTTGGCTGTGGATTATTGCTAGAGATAACACTATTGTGTTACTAATTTACTCCTACAAACTCCATTTTTCTATCTTTATTAAACTTCAGTCAATGGTGTGAAAGGCATTTAGCATTGGCTCGAGTGGCTAATTTTGTTCTTATTTATATTATTTTCCTCTTTTTGTACCTTGGTTCTCTCCATCTGTCTTTTTTTCCTTTGTCACTATGCACTCTTGAGTACAAGAAGGGTACCAAATAAATAAATTTTTAGTAATAAAAATTAGCTATGCTTCACAGTCTGTCTGCTTGCCTATTACCAGACCTTATCTAATAGTGATGTATTAAAAAAAATAACAATTTATAATGGAAAATAGGCCATTTCTTCTCCTCCAACCTCTTTTTTAATTCCTTCATCACCATTACATTGTTTTGCTCAAATAAAAGCATTATCAGCATACATTCTCTAAAATGATTCATATTTACAGAATAAAAAACCATGACAGGATGGAAGTACACTATAAAAGTCACTGAAACTTGAACAAGCTAATTCCTTAATTCAAGGATTATAAATCTAAATATAAATTGCATATTATTGATAGTTAATTACACATTTCAGGTCAAATAGAAACCCATATAATATCCAGATAGGCACTTATCTTGCATAAAATAGATCCAGCTTGGTAAAATAATCCATTTGCAACCTTTATTTGTACACATATTTATAGATTTTTAATAGTCCTTTCCTTTTAATAGAATACTTTCTTTTTAAACATTCCTTCTTTAACAGAAAAGGTTATATAGCTAACTTATAGTAAGAAGAAATGCATGTTGAGATTCACACATCTATTTGCATCGAGGTGGAGTTCTTGCCTCACAATCAGGAAGTTGTGAGTTCGATCCTAGGTAGAGGTAGATGTAGGGTCTCCTGCTTGGGCAGGGGGTTGGACTACATGACCTGCAAGGTCCCTTCCAACTCCATCTGTAAAATGCATCCAGCTGGAACAACTATCAACCTCATAAAAGATTTGCTGTGCTATGTTTATTATTTGTGTCTGGGGAGGGGAGTTGTGCAAGATTTCCACAGAACCCATACCAATAGCTTTCTTATTACACTTTGGTAAGTCTGTTTGTTTTAAATGAAACAGGGTTTTTTTCCCCCTCTCCACACTGAAGAATGTCACAGTGTCAAGAATAACTAGGGGACACCACTAAATGAAATATTGTGTATTTCTTTCAGTTCCTGCCTGTTTGGTTAAATCATTAGTATTTTTCAGATTTGCTGCTGAGTAAGCAATTCTGCTTTGAAAACCTAAGTTCGCCTGGAGATAGTCAAATCTTACACTTCTAGAAGTTTCAGTTTCTAATGAATTTTCACTTGAGTTTTTATTGAACATTTGTTTTGTCAATGTAGCCTGACCAAATAACTCTGCCAGTTTACCTTTACATTCAACATTGGCATTGTTTCCATCTTAAACATGAATAGAATAATTGGTTCAAGAAAAACTATAACTGAAGGATTTGCATCTCTCTTTTTCTAGTATCCATAGAACTGATTGTCTTTACACATGACTGTATATTTTCCCTTAGGTTGATTCTCTTTCTCAAAGTACACCTAATCTTTTTTATTCACTGTAACCTTAGCCTAATTAATAAAATTTGCATAATTTCCATTTTATTATAAGCTATCATATATTTCATTCTTACCTGCTCAGATTCTGCCTTGGCATAAAGAGTTAAGTGTACATTTTCTGCATTTTACATAATTATATTGATTTTTAATGTCCATGTATTTTTAGTTCATTCAGCACTTTACAGAGTCTTTTCTTAGGAAATTAATTAGTTTTGCTTGACAATATTTGTACTATCAAAGTTAGTATCAAACACAAAGATATACTGAACCTACCAGTAAAAATCATAGATCTCCAGTTAATTATTAGAATCAGTTCAAGATGGTTGCAGTTCCAAGAATTTCCAGCAAATTGACCAGACCTTATTCTGACTACACAATCTGAAATTTGTAGTACTATTGCAACAGGTTTGGGAAGGCTGGTCTTAGCTGTGTCAATATGAAGGAGGAGATAGTCAAATGATTGGCAGTTGGCTATTAGGCTGAGCAGAGGAGCCAATAAATGGAAATATAATTATTTTGGCTCAGTTTATTATTAGAATCATAGACAGACCAGAAGTCATATGAAGGAAAGTAATATAACAAGTTGCACAGGCTGAGAAGCTAAGAATCAAGAGTTTTATTGATCACTCTGGTCGCCATATAATTAGTCCTGCAGTGTAGCAGAGGTTGGACTAATAATACCCTTGAAGATTAGGCTAGTAATGCTTTCTCATTTGACTCCCCAGTACATTATCTGCTTCTTTTCTAAATGGGCTACTGGGTTTTATGAGCAAAAGTTTCTCCTTTTCCAGATGTTACACATAGAGAGCACCAACACTGATATCCAAAATGAAAAATCATTTAAACAAACAAACACACACACACACACACATATATATATGACACATTTTTGCTGATAAATAAATAAAGGGAGACTAGTATAGATCTATTTAGCTCTCATCAGCTGGCCATACCCTTATGGGATTTGAACCTGGGCAGCTTGCCTTGTTAGGCAAATGTTTTAACCTCTAAGCCACAGGATTCTCCTCTCCATCAGCTTGTTCCAGGGAAGAGGATATATATGTTTTTTCTGTCGCTGATAGCAGAATTATGTAGCTATCTGAGCATTACCTATTTCATAGTTCATATATGAAGCTTGAATAATTATAACTGCTGTTACTGATTTACATTTTAATTTTGATTTTTAAGTTACACTTTTTCTAATTACTAAAAGTCTTCTCATGACTTAATCAAATTCGTTTCTTGTTCTGCAAATTTCAGTTCTACTGAGTTGGTCTCAGTTGAAGACTATGGTTTGCAGCTATCTGCCTTAACTTAATAGAAATATTGTGTTGTTTCAACTACTGACTGATTTAGTGATCTAGTGATCCTCTGTCTGATTTCTTTTTTTTCTACCATTGTTACTCTCTAGAAAATGCTGACCTAGTATTTAATGTTTTCATTGCTTCAATAAACTATTTGCATTCCAACACTGTATATCCAAAGTATGAACCCAGAGTAATCATTTTACCAAGTTTGCTAAGTTATCCTAAATGTACATTTCAAAGAGCACTAGAACAATTGCTAAATTAGTGTTTAATATTTTCTGTGTATCAGAGAAAACATGCACCTAACAAGCAGCAAAAGTGAAATATTCTCTCTTTATGTACGTAATAATCTTATAATGCGTGTGTCCTTTTTTAAAGAATGAAAGCAATAGATGCAAATGCATTAACACCAGGGGTGGTTTCTAACTTACCTTGCTGCCGGTTTGCTTCTTCTAGCGCTGCGTGGCAGCGCCTCGTAGGCGCACGCGCACATGCGCAGTGCCGAAAAATAAAATAAAAATTCCAAAAAAAGCCAAAAACAAGATAGCGATGCATGCGCAGTGCCGGAAACTCAGCTTCTGCACATGCGCAGAAGAAAAAAAATTTAAAAAAATCCCCCCCCCCAAAAACAAAATTCAAAAAAAAAAAAGGGGGGGGCCCCCCTGGGCCAACATCCGCAGAAGAAATTTTTTAAAAAAAAATCCCCCCCCCAAAAAAAAAATTTTTTCAAAAAAATTCAAAAAAAAAAAAGATGGTGGCACCCATGGACTGGCACCGACCGAACCGGCTCCGTGACATCACTGTGACATCACCAGCAGGTCGCTACTGGTTCGGGAGAACCGGTCCAAACCAGGAGGAACCCACCTCTGATGGTACACTGTGGCAAAACAGTTGTGATATTATAAACCATGGTACACTGTGGCAAAACAGTTGTGATATTATAAATAAAGTTCAATGTAGCCCAGCTTTCATAGTCATTAATTTGTGCTGAGTCACTGACTCACAATACAGAAATTATCTAAAGCATTTATATGCTGATTTTACCAGAGGTTTGAAGTTTAAAACACATGAACATTAAAAGAACCAGATATTTTTTAAAACTCATTTTTTAAAGTAAAAAATAGAAGATTTAAAATATTTAAGAAAAATTCACCTAGCATCTAAAGGAGAACAAAACTGGTGCAAAACCTTACAGGAAAAGCTTGATAATATACCCCAGCAAGGATATCTTTTTAACTGTAAAGCTAATTCTCAGAATCAGGCAGAGTAGGCATTAGAATGCTGATATAGGAAAAAATGTTTCCCCCCCCCCAGAAGCTTGGTTCCAAAATGTTTTAGGGCTTTGGTGGTAATTCATAGAACTTTGAATATAAAATTTATAGAAAGTCAATTAAATTTATTTAAGATGAATGAAGTGGAGTGAGCCATGCTAATAAAATCTCTGGTTCATGACATTCTGCATCATCTGCCACTTTCACTAGTGGTAATCAGTATTCCCAGGTGCATGAAGTATCTTCCAAGTGAAGATCACAACTAGTCTTGAAGTGGAGGTTACACTCAAAAAAATACTTAGAACTGAAATTTTTGATTTCATATAGATGTATTTCACATAGAATTGAATATAATTAAAATATGATAATACTATTCTCCAGTTGTAACTCCCTGCTTGTCACATTAATATTTACAAATTGGTAACAACCGTTGGAGGTCACATCTATTTACTTTTGGATACCATATGGAACTTAGGCCTCAAAGTCATGTATTACTGCCATATTCAATGCTACTCTTCTAGATTGTCATAGCCATATAAAGATTACATTATTTATGAAATAAAATATTTCCATGGAATATTACATCCGTGGTTCAGTTGGCCATGATTACAGATATCCTTATTTTTCTCACCTATAAATAGAACACATTGGTTCTGTGCACTGTGGTTGCATACGTGTTAGCATGAAACTATTTTATTTAACAATTAAAATATACATTGTTTATATTTTCCATACTATTTCTATACTAAACTCCATTTTTACCAATAATCTATGAAATTAGGCCCAGGGAAATTAAATGATTTGACTAATGTTCTGTGCTGCGTCTGTGGCAGAATTTGGTTCAGTATCCATCTCTCTTAATTTATAATCCCTAACCACTAGCCATTGTTCTCTTATTAAACAAAACATCATTCAGAAGCTAGGAGGGGAAAGTGCTTCTAATACATCAAATCTTATCAAATGACTCTAAACTTATCTTGCCTTTGTTTTCACCAAGGTTTGCTGTAAATCTTCCTAACTAGAGAGCAACGGAACTTGTGTCCTTGCTAAAAAGAGAAGATTGATTTACTATATTCACAAAGAGGCAGGTGCTTCCAATGGGGACGTAATAATGAATTTAAGCCTGTAGACTCTTAAGGAAAAGTGTTAAGACTGGACAATGTTGTAAATACTTGTAAAATAGAAAAATCTGAAAAAGCTTTATGCCCAATATCACTGTTTCAGAAAAACAGATGCTGCTTTACGGGCTTCTTATTCTTCAAACCCTCTAATTGATTGCTCATTGAGCTCACTCAGTCCAAAGTAGAGAGAAACTTTGTACCGACATCATTAGTTTTTCTCCATTTAAAGATTAATCATGAAGAGCTCTGGCTCTTTAATTCTGTAATTTGTATATTTAATGGGCTGCTGCAGAATCTATGACAGTAATTAGCATAGCCTGAAAACTCATTAATACACAACAACATGATTAATGCAACATTAATGCAAACATGACTGAAGTTATTTGGGTTATGTAGTAAGAAGATTAAAGCTAAAATGTCCTGTTTGTTTTACCAGTACTGGGTATAATGGGGTGACAAAAAATAAAAATACAAATGGGTATCAAATTAGTAATTTTAACCTAGCAGATTATATCCAAGTCATGATCATTTACATAGTGTCAGATGTTTGGATAAAGAAAACATCATGTATCCTGCAACTGTTTAGGCTGGCTTACCTGTTTCAGGTAATACTTGCTGCTTTGTTACATTTGCAGTGATACATGTTATAAATGGCTTCTGTTTCAGATCTTGCCACATTTATATTGAAAAGAACATTTTTGAGCCCAGTGTTATATCGAATACAAATAGGAATGTCACAGTCTGTGTTTAAACATGTCCTGATCTGACCTTTTCACTAAACATTGTAAGGAAATAGTAATAAAAAATTATTTAATTGGAAGGTATGAAAAATTTAAATTAGTTTTATGCCAATGAATATTGTACTTTTTTTTTTTTACTTTGTAATGAAGTTATCATTACCTGCCACTATTATCATTTTTGCTTTGTGGTATGTTTTCATATTCATCTCTGATAAAACCAGAAACATGGAAGATTCCCTCCAAACAACTACAAGGTTTAAAATAACAGTTGCTGACTCTGATAGACTGGAATTTGCTATACTATAAATGTAGTGATATTCTATTATTTAATGCTTATAGTTTTGAATCTATGGCTATGCTTAGATATGCAGTTATTTTATTTTACTTAAGCCTCATTTCATTCAAGAGGTCAGCATGTCATACAGCACATAATCTATTTCTTCACCAAATGGCCATCTTATGAATTTCATGGATGAGGACAGATTTAAACCTAGATCCTAGTGGACCTTATCCAACACTTTAACTACTGCATGACACTGACTCTGTATATGTGTGTGTGAGAGAGAGTGCATGTACACGCATGCACATCTTTAAGTCCATGTCAGTGACTGAAGTCTTCTTGCCAAGATTTTGAAAGTGGTTTCCCATTATCTGCTTCCTAGAGTTGAAGTCACCCAGTCTGCATTGTGCCTAAGACAGGACTAGAACTCACAATCACCTGGTTTCTAGCCTGATGCCTTAACTGCTCCACCAAATTGGCTTTCCTGACTTTAGTTAGAAAAGAGTATTTTAGAAACTTACTGTGCCTGTCACTTTTGTTTGTCTTCCTCTCAATCATACATACACAGAAAGATGCACTGTGTGGGTGTATTTTACATATTAATTTTCTGTAGAAAAATTGCTGTGAATATGCTTGGCAAATTAAAAAAAATGTTCTATTGCCCAATATCCTCTTTCAATAATTGAGAAGCTTTGAAGACAGACAGGCAAGACCAATTTCACATCCTAATGCCAGACAGCTGAGTTTCCTTGAAACTTCAGCACTTTTACAATCTATTCTGTGTGAAAAATTCTTGGGTGTCTATATTGTAGTTATATGAGATAAGCTTTTCCTTAGCCTTCATCTGACACTATGATTAAAAGTTAGGTGCCTGATAGGACAAAAAAATTTTTGAAGACAACTAATAGATTGAAGTTGTTTTGTTCTATGGGCTGTCATAGATGCCTGATAGGCCATGTTCTCATTTCATTGCAGAATGTTTGCTGACATCTGAAAGGATGAATGTTCAGAACAATTTTTTTCACGATGTTATTTGTGCTTTTCCCAGTCTGATGCCCCCTAGATGCATTTCACTGCAACTCACATGATCCCAAAACAGTATGTTGGCTAGTATGGTTATTCACTATGCTTGTAGAGAAGGTAGTTGCATTGCAACTTCAGAGGACTTTGCAAGAAGCAAATTATCTGGGCCTCATTCAGGCTTAGGTAAAGTGGCATTGGTTGTACTCTTGGATGCGCTCTGGTGGGATCAAGATGGAAGTGGTGCATCCATCTTTCTTTTCTTGACCTCTCAGTGGTTTTCAGTACTATCGACCATGGTATCTTTCTGGACTGACTTTGGAGGTTGGCAGTGAGCAGCATGGAGTTGTGCGTGTTCTCCTTCTTCCTCTGGGAGTTGATAGGCTGAAAGAGATCTAGCTGACGTCCCCTCAGGACTCAATATTCTCTCTTTTCCTGTTTAACATCCACATGAAATTATTGGGTAAAATCATCTACTGGGTGAGGTCAACTGACAGTTTAGGGTGAGATACCACCAATATTCTGATGATATCCAACTTTATATCTTCACTCCAGGCTACCTGACTGATGCTATGGAGATTCTGTCTCAGAGGCTGAGAAGGCCTGGATGGGTTGCCACAGGCTTCAGCTTAATCCAAGCAAGACAGAATGGCTCTGGGGTTTGGACCTCTTGGTTCTAGGGACCTTCCATTTTGATAGCACTGCTCCAGAAAGACCTGGTACACAACCACAACCCCCAGTTCCTGCTTGTATAGGAAGGCCTTTGCACAGCTTAACTAGTTGCACTCATTCCTGGACTGGAGGGCTCTGCTCATAATCACTCATGCCCTTGTGACCTCCAGATTGGACTACTGTAATGCACTTTACATATGGTTGCCCTTGAAGGGAATTTAGAAGCTTCAGCTGGTGAAAAATGTAGCAGTGCGGGCAGTTACTGGTGCCAGTTACTTGGCAGGTGTGATACCACTGAGCCATATGGGATTCCATGGTGCTTCTGGGTGCAATTCAAGCTGCGGGTGTCACCTTTACAGGCCTTCATTGCTTAGGATCATTTTTCTCCAGTTGTTCCTACTTGGCCTATCTAATCTGGAATGAAGGGTATGATCTATTCAAAAGCCACCTTAAATGAGGCTTCCGGTTTGACGTCGTGGTGAGATCGGACGCGAGGAGCCGGGCTCTGCGAACTCACGCCGAATCCTCCTCATTGGAGGGCCCCCCAAGGGGCTAAAGTCACCCTGTAGAGGTGATGAAGAAAGGAGGGGCACCCTGCAGGTCGCGGAGAGTGGCGGCTCTCCAGCTAGGACCTAGGCATTCCCTCCCATTCAACGATGAAGAGGAGAGGCAGCCATTATGGCTGCTGTGAAGCTGGGGCAGCCAAAGAAACAAAGAATGTGCTGGAGCGGTGTAGATGAACAGTGTGAGGTGATTCTTTTTTTACCTAGAACTTAACCCCAAAGAAAATAAACCCTGGAAAAGAGACTCTGAAATGCTTGTCAAAGCAGCGAATAATTACAGAGAGAAAAATTATAGACCCAAAAGAAAAAGAACTAAAGGGAGAGCCCAAAATCTTTAAAATATAGAAAGATTGGACTTTTAAACTTCATTGGCAATATTTTGGTAAGGCATTTTAAAATGCTGGAATTATTTGTCTGAATATTGACTATTTGCAAAAAACTGAAATATTTGTCAGAATTTGTGCAATGTTGAAATTTAAGTTGAAGGCACCATATACTGATGAATGGAATATATACTAAACTCCTACAACCTTGGGAACTACTGATAAGACAAAGGAAAAAAAAAGTGGAAATAAATAAAACCTGGAGAACTGCTTTGCTATCTACTGTTCTATATCTGTCTACTTCATGGTTATTGGAGGTTTAACTCTGAGATTATGGAAGACATCTAAAGAAAGCAACTTTTAAATGCCAGGATCTATGACTGAACTTACAGAGTGGACTTAAGGAGACATTTGGAAATCTTTCTGGATTACCTAAATGGAACTAATTGACTAACTGTGGGACACAAAGAATTATAACTATTGCATTCCCCTGAGGAGCAACACTAGAATTAAGCAAATGGTTTCTAAGCTGGCTTTCTGAGGTCATAGACAATTGAGACTTTGGGGCAGTGACAGACTACTGACAGGCTATTGAGCAATATTTGGACCTATCAAAATAAGACAAGATGTTGCATCAGGGGGAGATAAGTGGATTTCAAAAAGAAATGGTGTTGATACTCCAAAGTACTTATGATATGTTGATAAAGAACCACAGAGTGATGAAAGACTTAATGCATGACATTGTGGGGAAATCAGAAAATGTTCAACAAGGGACAATGAATAAAGATCATAAAATACAGGAAATAGAGGAGATAATAGAAAGACCAGAGGAAAAGACAGAACAGATAAATCAACAAATAAAACAAGAAGAGGAGAAGGAGAAGACAATAAAGACTTATGAATCAAATAAGGGACAATATATATTAAGAGATCAAAAAATGGGATTGGATAAAAAGAAAGGTATTTTTGAAGAGAAGATAGGGGCTTGGGAAGATCCTCCGGAGGTACAGCAACAAAAGATAGTAGAGATGGAAGGAATATTTGGGTTAAACAGGAAAGATGTAGACAGAGACAAAGACCCAAGGGAGGAATTTGGGAGGCAAGTCAAAAAACTAATAAGAATTGAAATACTAAAGCGGACAAGAGATGATGGTTAGAATGGGAATGCTATTTAATACAAGATTGGCTTTATTGAGAGCTAGAATAGAGGTAGTAACAAGATCAAGGGGAAATATTATTATACATATTTTTATATAATATACTAAAAGTAATGGCTAGGTGTAAAGATTAGATGTTGCAAGATGGTATCACTATGTACGTTTAAATACCGGTAATATTGTGATTGTTATTAGAATGGTGCACAAAAACACTGAACAACTAAACAATGAAGGAACACACTCTAATACAAATATGTATAATAACACCACAATTACATAAGTAAGATTAATGTAACAAATATTATTAATATTAGATACCCAGATGCCTCACTGTTCATATAATATTGATGTATATATAAAAAAAGCCACCTTAAATATGCATTTCTTTGATTTTTTTTTTTTAAATTGATACTGACTAGCTTTTGAAGAATAAGCAACTTCATTCACATTCTGTAACCACATTAGTTTATTATAATGTCCATAGCAATAGCACTTAGCAATAGCACTTAGATTTATATACCGCTTTATAGTGCTTTACAGCACTCTCTAAGCGGTTCACAGAGTCAGCATATTGCCCCCAACAATCTGGGTCCTCATTTTACTCACCTCGGAAAGATGGAAGGCTGAGTCAACCTTGAGCCGGTGAGATTTGAACCGCTGAACTGCAGCTAGCAGTCAGCTGAAGTAGCCTGCAGTACTGCACTCTAACCACTGCGCCACCTCGGCTCTTCATAACTATTGCAACTATGCCCATAAAGATGTAGCCATTTTAAGCTTTTTCCATTCCCCCCCCCTTATTTATTTATTTATTTACTTATTATTAAATTTATATTGCTGCCTATTTGCCCATGGCGACTCAAGGCAGCTTACAGAATATAAAAACCACATTTAAAAACAATAAAACTAATTAAAAATCAAATAAATTAATATAGTAATAAAATCATAATAAAATCACTACCTACCACCCCGTCCTGGTGACAGCAGATCACACGAGCCATTTAATGGGTTCCATCCCACTCTGGGTTCCCCAGGCCCGCTGGCAAAACCAGGTCTTCAGCGCCTTCTGGAAGAGTATTAGAGTGGGGGCCGTTCTAGTCTCTGGGGGAATGATGTTCCAAAGAGAGGGAGCCACCACGGAGAAGGCCCTTCTTCTGGGTCCCAGGTGTATCTCGCTCGGGGATGGGACCCGCAACATTCCCTGCCTCCCCGCTCTGATGGGTCGGGTAGATGTGACCGGCAAGAGACAGTCCCTCAGATAACCTGGTCCCAAGCCATGAAGGCTTTAAAGGTGACAACCAGCACCTTGAATTACACCTGGAAGCAAATCGGCAGCCAATGCAGCTCCCAAAGGAGAGGTGATACATGTGCATACTGGGGTCTGCACAAAACCATGCGGGCTGCTGCATTTTGCACCAACTGGAGCTTCTGGATGCTCTTCAAGGGCAGCCCCATGTAGAGCATGTTGCAATAGTCAAGACAGGAAGTGACTAGGGCATGAGTGACTGTGAGTAGGGATTGTTGGTCCAGGAAAGGGCATAACTGGTGCACAACCTGCAGTTGCGCAAAGGCCCTCCTGGCCAGAACTGCCATCTGCTCTTCGAGCAGGAGTTGTGAGTCTAGGAGAACCCCCAGATTATGCACAGGGTCTGTTTGGGGTAGTGCCACCACATCCAAGACCAAAGATGGCAATTCTCCCTGAGCCAATGAACCCCAAACCCATAGCCACTCAGTCTTGCCAGGGTTTAGTTTCAACCCCTTGCTCCCCATCCAGCCCCTAACAGCCTCCAGGCACTGCGAGAGGGAGGACACGGCATCACTTAACTCACCACGGGCCGAGATATACAGCTCATATCCTTTCCTTCCTTTTTTTTATTTTTTAAAAAAATTGGGTTTGTTATTAATTGTCTTAAATTGTATTCTTTCATTTTTCTGAGACTAAATTCCAGTAAACCTAATGTAACTTACATCTGAATGGGCACTATGGAGCTGTACTCATTTTTATATGTGATTAAATATCATTAAATACAATAGATATGTTTCTGGAAATGTGTGTGTGTGTGTGTGTGTGTGTGTGTGAGAGAGAGAGAGAGAGAGAGAGCTACTGTATTTTTTTAAAAAAATATGTTTGAAATGTTGTTTTGTTAACAGAATGTGATGAAATTTACTGTGATGGTAGCTCCTGTATGTGAATCATTAATTTCCATATGTCAAGTTTGGACTAATAGGTTGACACAATTTGGTACAAAGGGAAGGCATGTTCGTAGGATATTATGCTTCCTGTTCTGTCATGGAGCTGATTATTAGGGAATAGAATGGAATGGAATGGAATGGAATGGAATGGAATGGAATGGAATGGAATGGAATGGAATAGAATAGAATAGAATAGAATAGAATAGAATAGAATAGAATAGAATAGAATAGAATAGAATAGAATAGAATAGAATAGAATAGAATAGAATAGAATA
>QLTV01000548.1:5848106-5868629 GCA_003457575.1 Thermophis baileyi
TATATATATATATATATATAATTGACAATAGCAAATATGATCCCTGTTTAGGGATCACTAGGGCTCATATTAATTTCCTAGAATGATAAGATTGGAAGATCTTGGAGGTCTTCTAGTCCAATTCCCAGCAAGAGCTGGAATCCCCAGACTATCACAGAAAAATGGCAGCCCAACTGAAAACTTGAAAATTTCCAATGATGGAGCATCCATGACTCCAGAAGGCAGTCAGTTCCAAAATCTATGAATCTATTTTGTTTTCTCAGTTTTATCCAGACAGAGATCAGAAGTAGTTATTTGATCACACAGGATCAAATGTGTGTAATGGCAATGGCAATTGCATCTATCCGAGTAATTTTTTGTCATGTTCATTTATATGCCACGAATGTGCTATCTAGTGAGAGGTAAACATGCATTTTTTTTATTTCTAACTAGGTATTAAAACAAGCTTTAAAACTGCAGAACTTGATGGTCTACTTTTTCTCTCTATGTCACCTGGTAATCAAGAAGAATACATTGTCCTTCAGTTGAGAAGAGGCCGTCCTTACTTTCTCTTTGATCCACAGGTAAAATAGTGAAAGTTGTATGGCTATTTTTAATAATACAGTAGAGTATGTACAGTATGTATGTATGTATGTATGTATGTATGTATGTATGTATGTATGTATACATACTTGCTCTTTCCCTGCTTATCATAAGAGGTTAATGTAGAGGTTAGGGTTAGGGTTTATGAAACTAGTTACAATAAATTCTCCCTCTCTCTCTCTCTCTCTCTCTCTCTCTCTCTCTCTCTCTCTCTCCTATAGTTGTATCAATAGCATCATTATAAAATCCAAATAACAACTATGTCATTGATAGTGTCCAAATACACCCTATGTTCTCCTGTCCTCCTTATTAGTCTCCAAGGTCTTGCCTGTTGTGATGGAATGTGCAACATTGGAATGTACATAGGGGTAAGATTTTGCCAACTCAGTTTTGTCAAAAAGGATGCAAACATATGTCTAGTATTCCTTGTCTGCCAACATCACTTCAAGTATTTCTTCTACTACTTCATTTCCTAAAGTTTCTCTGTAATCCAGAATCAGTGTACAGTTTAAAATGTTATGGGGCAATCCCATCAAGAGCCCCCATTACATTTTGTGATTAAAATCTCAATAAAATGGCTCTCATGTCATTCTGAAGTTGTCCATGTATCTTCTGAAATAGCAATAGCATTTAGATTTATATACCACTTCACAGTGCTTTCCAGCCCTCTCTAAGCAGTTTACAGAGTCAGCATATTGCCCCCATTTTACCAGAAAGAGGAAAGACTGAGTCAACCTTGAACTGGTGAGACTTGAACTGCCAAACTGCAGACAGCCGGCAGTCTGCAGAAGTAGCCTGTAGTACTGCATTCTAACCACTACGCCACCACGGCTCCAACTGAATCCATCTGATACCTGAGGCAAACTGGCTACAGAATTGTGACACTGGTCAACCCTATACTCACTAGAAATAGTCTGTCCATAAGAAATGACTAGTTTTTATATCTACCATCCCCAGATCATATCTCAACTGCTTTAAGGTATAAATCAAATCTAATGTGTGACTTCATTTGTGTGTCAGGAATGTAATGATCTGACTTAAGCCTATGGCATATGGTCCTGAGCTATTAAAAAACCTGCCTACAGGGCTGGCATGAACAGTAAGGAGTTATTCTTTTGTCAGACCTGATGTATATTACATGGCATCTTTTTCCAAAGTAGTGTCCTCCAGAATATACAACTTACTACTAGTATACAACTTTCAGAATTACTGACTAGCATAGCTCTGGAGTATTTTGTCTGGCAATCTATGGAGGCCCAGGTTGAGGAGAGTGGATCTATTGTAGTATCTTGGATATATCTATCCTGAATAAAGATCATAGTGTTTTCAGTAGATATACAGTTGCCTGGTAAAATAAAATAAAATAATCTGTGACCTACAAAATGAAGTGAAAACTTGCACATTAGAAATTATCACAAATAATCTAATAGAAGCCAAGCAGCAAGCAGTATCACTGGGTTAATTTATCTGAACTCAGAAGCTGAGAAGCATTGAGGCTTGGTTATTACTAGGGTTGGGAGACACGGAGGGAATATCATAGTATAGGCTAGACTGCATAGTTGAAAAATCCCAGAAGACAGAAGCAAACTTTTTTGGATTGCTGCCAAGAAAACAGCATGATTTGATCTGTGTAATCACCAGGAATTAATCTCAGCTCAAGGGGACATTATTTTCATAGGAACAGTCTTTTTACAAAGACTGTTTACAAATTTCTCTTTTGCTTTTATCTTTCACTAGTAAAAAAGTAAAGTTTTTCTCAAGTAAAACTCTACTCTTAGTGGTTTCATGGGCATCTCCAGGTACTGAAATGTGAAAATATTCCAAATTTCAATGGCAAACCTTCAGTAGCACAATATTAGGATTATTATTTTTTTAAAAAAAGGGTGCTAATGTGCAATCATCAGAAGCAAAACTACCCCTAGAATGTGAAAGGAAATAATAGAATCAGTTATGCAGTTTGTATTTTTAAATAAAGTCTTATTTGATTTGCTTTCCATTCTGTAAGTTTAAATAGTATATAGAAGACATGCATTTATGTTCATGTATAATTGTCTTCAACATACTATGTCATACTAATTTTTGCAGGCAAGATAAATAGATAGAGCATGCATTCCATGGTATCTGGATTGTATCTTAGTCACAAAGTACATTACAAAATTCAGGAATACATGAAATTGAAAAATAACTTTATTGTAGTCCACATATTATTTGGGCAAGTGCAAAATCAATAGATTCACTTAAAAATGTGGATTTAAAAATGATTCCCATTCTTAGTACTGCATGTTTTCAAGTGCAACTTGCTTTGTACTGGGTCCAGACAAGTGAAAGCTAGAGATTTCTCCAAAAATGATCAACATATAGCTATAATTTGTGTAATGTCTACTCTTGTTAATTTGTGCAGCATCTTGCTTAAGATACTTAAATGTGTTTATGGAAGCCTTTTATTTCAAAGCAATTTCTATTAAAGATGATTGCAGTGTTGCAAAGTAAATGGATTGTGGACTGTAGACAAATTCAGCTTTCCACATGCTACAGAAACACTGGAAGGAATACAGATCAAAACTACAGGCGTTGCTTCCATATTTACACTGTGTTTGGCATATGTGATTATATAATTTGAAATTGAGAACTTACATATGTGATTTTAGATAAATAACACATAATACTCCAGATTGTTGCCAAAATATATAAAGAATCACTTTTGCAGACACCTGATCTTTGGCATGCAGCATCGTTTGTAACAATTTTAACGCTAACTAAGTACACTTTGATGAGACAGCATTTAATAAAATGCTCATTAATTTCATCATTAGCAAGGGTATGCTAAGAAGTAAGCCAGTTTCTTATGTCACGCCCAATTAGCATCCCATGCTAGTAATCCCATTAGTATTGTTGAATTCACTAATGGAAAAACTAATGGGCATGCTACCAGGGCACATTAATTGGGCATGACACCAGTTCTGGTTTTAATTATTAAACTATGATAATGAAATGTGTGTTTGTAAAATATTAAAATGTTGAAATAGGGTGGAAGACAATAAAAATAGTGTATGAATAGAACATGAGCTGATTCGTAAAATGCATCATGGAATGGATAACTTTTCTATGCATAATATATGCTTACTAAGATAGCATCAGGTTTTAAAATATCTGATGAATCAACCTAAACTACCCTATGGCAGTTGTGAAGTTTTCCACTAGTGCACTGAATTTCAGAGAATTAATGCTTATGGGAAATATTACAAAGTTCTGAGCATACTATGAACTAAAGGATTTAGGTGATAGTAACATCACAAAAAACACACTGGTGACACCTCCCCTCCAATTAATTATATTAGAGATGCTGTATAATTATTTCTGTATTTCTAGAATTTTAGATTAATGCATTTCTAGAATATTCCTACAATAAAGATAAATAACAGCAAACTTTAAGCACAGATTTGAGGATATGTGATAGCTGCAGATAATATTCTCTGTTAAATATGTTAAATATATTTTGGGCATTTCTCAGCTGCTGAAATTGTGACAACTGTTGCCCATTTTTAATTGCTGGATAATTTATTTTCTGCAAAAAAATATAAATAATGTAAATTTAAATTAATTGCCATTCATTTTAAATGACAAACTGTAAACTAAGAATGCTTCTGTATCAATTAAAGTGGTTTAAGGCACTCAAAAATTAACAAATATATTTTTGATTGTAAATCATGTATTCACTCTTTCCTGTTCTAAGGGGTATTTTTATGTTTGCATCTGTTTTTTCATAGCTTCACCAAATTTAAAATGTATGTATGTGTATGCATACACACACACACACACACACACACAGATCATTAAATCAAGATGTTTGTGTAAAGACTTATAATTATGGATGTGCTGAGAAACATTTATTTAATATCAAAAAAGAAAAGTGAGATTGGATAGAAACTTAATATGAAATTCTTATATACAAATTAAGTATCACTTTCAAATGTCAAATGCTCGCTTTTGATCCATAACTAGCTTCTACATGTCTTTTGAAGAAAATGCTCCTTTTCAAGTTAGTAGGTACAATGCCATAAAGAATTGTTCATAAATAATCTGTGGAATGTTTTTAAAAATTAGTGTTAAATTATATTGATCTTTTCTGCCTTTGGATACAGAACTAAGACCCACATTCTTTCACTTCCTACATTCATATAATCTAGTCTGCAAAATTAAAGCAAAATCAGACCTGGGAAGTATTTTGATAGAAAACCAACAAGAAGTATGAGCACTATACACTAGACAGTGAGATTGGGGAAAAAAAGTCCATCTCCATAAACACTTCCATCAACTTTAGATCTGTTGCTCTTCTAATTCCAACCCACTTTAGAGGATTGCTAATGTTACATTCTAGGACTGAAGCACATAGGCTTCAGTCAGGTCCTCCATTCTGGAGGGGAAAATACTGACTGCTGATTGGCTAGTCTGTCTGACAGCTCCCTATAAAAGGGCTGGCTGTCAGACAGGGCTTTGCTGGATTGTAAATACTTGCTAAATAAGAGCTGTTGTTTGAAGCCACTTCTGTCTGCCGCTTCCATTCAACCTACTTAACACTGGCGACAAAGGTGGGATTGGAAGGCAGATAACCTGAAAAGAGCTGACAATCTCGCAATCCAGCCTGGGGCAGTAAATCATCGGCAAATGGCCTTTCTAAAGTGCCAACTTAGCCAACATGACGACGCACGCCCCGCCGAGTCAATTCAACCCAGCACGGGAGCACTGGGACATGTATATGACTCACTTTGAGTGCTTCATGGAGGCAAATGACCTCCTTGGGTTATCCAACAGCCGAAAAAGAGTTCTGATGGATGTGTTCGACACCATCCAGGTGCTAGCTGAACCAACACTGGTCCAGACGGTCACCTGGTCTGCACTTCAGGCCACGCTGAAGACTCACTATGCACCAAAACCCTCCAAATATGTGCGGCGGCACGAATTCAATTTACAGAACCAGAAGGAGGGGGAGTCCATTAACGAATATGTTGCCGCACTGCGGAAGGCGGCCGCCCATTGCGAATTCCGGGATCTAGATGAGCTGCTGCTCGACCAAGTGATCTGCGGAATTCAGGACATTAACCTCCAACGGAGGTTACTTTTGAGGACAACCCTCACGCTCCAGATTGCACTGGACGAGGCCAGGGCATCCGAGGCATCCACAAGGTCAAGTGAGGCGCTAAACAGCCCAACAGCCCGAGAAGCATGCGGAAGGCTATCAGTGTGCATCGCGAGAGTTCGGCGTGAGATCTCTCACCTGACAGTGATGAGGAAGTTTGCTGCCTTTGATTTAAAAGGTGGGAAGCGGCAAACGCACCTGATGACAGACTCCCATCATGTGCCAGCTGCGCAGGGCACCATCACCGCACCGACTGCCGATACCGTAAGGCCATCTGTCAGCGATGTGACCGTCGTGGTCATCTAGCCAGAGTCTGCTGCGCCAAGCTGTCTTCACCACAGGCAACGCAACAAACACCAAGCAAGCCCGGCTACGCCAAACAGCCTCAATATGGGGCTTGGTAGCTGCGGCGAAGAACTGACTGGGCCGATGCAACCAAAGCCTGCCAAACCACAATCCGGCAAGCAACCACACCACGCCAGAAGAAGCTGCAAGTCACCATCCTGCTCGAGGGGTCACCATGCAGCATGGAGATCGACACCAGGTCGTCTCTCACCATCGTCTCCTGGGCTATGCTGCAACAAGCAATCCCGGGGATCCAGAAGAAACAACTGCGATGCCAAGAGCTGAGGCTGACTGACTACCAAGGCAACCGCATTCCAGTCATCGGCTGTGGCACCTTCCAGGTGCAATTCAAGAAATTCAACGGCCCACTCTCGCTCACAGTGGTCAGCGGCTCCCTTCCAAGCCTGCTTGGCTTGGAGTGGTTCGAGGCCCTCAGCATGGGGGTGACCGGAATCAACACCGTCACCGACAACGCCACAGAAGACCATTTGTGGGAGTTCGAGGACATTTTTGGTGACAGCCTGGGTACGTAGAAGGGGACCCCAATTTCGTTTAATTTGGACCTGAATGTAGCACCAATTCGGCTTAAACCCCGGAGGCCTCCTCTCGCTCTCTGACCAAAAATAGATAAGGAATTGGACAAACTAATTGGCCAGGGGATCCTAGAGCCTGTCAACCATGCCCGCTGGGAAACCCCTATAGTGACCCTGGTCAAGCCAGACAGGTCAATTCATCTCTGATTATAAGTGCATGCTTAATAAAGCACTTCAGCAGAACGCTTATTCAGTTCCTGTGGTCCAGCATCTGCTGCACTCTCTGGGCCCAGGGAAAATTTTCGCGAAGCTAGATCTCGTGCAGGTCCACCAGAAGCTGCCTGTAGATGGTGCCACTGCGTAGGCCCAGACCATTGTAACCCACAGGGGTGCGTTTAAATGTATGCAGTTCCAGTTTGGAGTGTGCGAGGCCGAGGTTTGGTGGCTGGCCTGGGGTCGGCAATCCCCACGTGCCCTGCTGCCAGGCCAGTGGGCTCCCGAACCCGGGCTGTTGAGTCATCTGCGTTTCAGGGCGGAGGGTTGCCCATGTAGGCTTCGCCCTGGTGGAGAGACTCACAGGGGTCTCACTCATCGCAGTGTGGAATGAGGCCAAGTCTCTGCTCAACGGAGCCAGTTCATCTGGGTTCATCTTTGGGAAGGAGAATGTTGGCTGGGCCAAGTTCCATCTTGCGGCCTTGGGTCCCGAAAGGGGGTTGGTCCAGCTTATGCTTAGTCGTCCGAACTGGTCGGGTTCCATCAGTGATTGGCTGCACGACAGTGGCTGGGATCCCACACCTTCGGAGCGTCCGGTCGGCATAAGTTTCTGCTGTCTCCACTCGTGGGCCGAGGCTGATCCCGCGCCCAGGTGTGGTTCCCACATCCGCTCTGTGGGAAAGCTCAGCCCCCTGGCTGCGCTTTGAGAGGTCCGCTCTGGCTGAGAGGGGCGCTCAGGGGTCAGTTGCTTGCGCCAAGCCCCCAACTGGCGTTCCCTCTCCGTGGCCTCTTTGGCTTCCACCACAGCTTTGGAAGGAACGTAGAGGGTCTCGATGTGAATACGCGATCCATCCTCTACTTGCTTCCCCGTGGATGCTTCTCTTCCTCCATCTTCCCTGAGTCTTTACGCCTCCCGTTGCCGGGTCGGCATTGGGGCTCAGGACCCTGAACAGCGCCCCGAGGATTCGGGGTAGCTGGCTGAGTTTTAAGGGAGATTTGGGTTAGTGTCAGGTTTCCAAATAGCATCCGAACTTAAATCAGAGTCTGAGGCAAAGTATTCCTCAAAGTTCCAATTTATTGACAGAGCCATGTTGGCACATCTCGGAGAAACCTGAATCTGAAGTCCCCCGAATTTCTCCATCCAGTTGAAAGTTCAAGCCCTTGTCCCCACACCCCCAAGTCCATCACATTGACCAATCTTCAACTGCCAACTTGGCAGCATCCACCCATCTCCTCCCGTGCAGGTGCAGGAGTGCGAAGACAAAGAATGACCTTGACTATTTAGAAGGAATTTGTTATGGCTACATACAAACACCCTCATGCAATTCTTCCTCCCAAATTCCCACAGCAAGGAATACATGTTAAAATAGTATAAAGTGTGGCAGGCCAAAGACCCCAACTAAAATGGCTTTGGCCTGACACACTGGGTGTTGAGGGGGTGGCCGAAGGGGTTGTTGGGGCTGAATTTAAAATGTTTATGACTAAACAAAATGAACTGTCAGTATTACGGGGTTGCCTACTCTGGGGGGACCGAGTGGTTGTTCCACAAAAACTGTGTGTTGCAGTATTGGAAGCATTGCATGTAGGCCATCCGGGGATTGTCCGGATGAAGGCCTTGGCCAGAAGCTATGTTTGGTGGCCTAACATGGACTGGGATATTACTGAATGGGTGGCCACCTGCTCGCCATGTCAGGAATCCAGACCAGCTCCCCCAGAGGCGCCCGCACATGAGTGGGAACAGCTGAATTGCACCTTGGTCCAGGGTGCACATTGACTTTGCTGGCCCTACTCATGGGCAGATTTTCCTCGTAGTCGTGGACGCATACTCGAAGTGGTTAGAGATAGCCCTCATGACCACCACCATGGCAGAGGCAGTCATCAAGGTGCTACGGAGACTTTTCTCCACACCCGGCCTGCCCAATGTCTTGGTTTCTGACAACGGGCCCCAATTCACGGCATTACAATTGGAAAGACACGTCCTTTGCTCACCATTTCATCCCTCCAGCAATGGTCAAGTAGAGAGAATGGTGAGATCAGCAAAAGAAGCCCTTTCACGCCTGGGCCCAGGCGATTGGCAAACACGAATCGATAAATTTCTATTAGTTCAGCATATCACTCCTAGCGCCACCACTGGTAGAAGTCCTTCCAAACTTCTAATGGGTCGCCAACTACGGTCCCACCTAGTTTGGCTACACCCTAACTACTCTGCCGAGTCCCCAGTAGACTCCCATAGTCAGCTCCGACACTTTAGCATAGGGGACCAAGTATATGCCCACAACTATGCTGGGGGTCCTCTCTGGGTTCCTGCCACGGTCACAGAGATCACCGGCCCTCGCTCTTATGGACTAGAGCTCGAGGAAGGTAGAAGCTGGAGGCGGCACGTTGACCCACTCTGAGGCCAACTCAGCCACTCCACTCTTAGGCTACCAGAACTAACTTCTGTGCAAATGCCTAACCAAAAGGAGCAATCACTCACTCCTAGCAAAGAAGAATCAATCCGACCAAGTCCGGTAGACTTACCTGATGACGCTGTGTCCAGGGGGCAAGTTCCAAGCGAACCAGTTCTCGGAACTCCAGCCATGCCCCAGAGCGAGTTCCAGATGCTTCCATTGGTTGAGGCTGGGAGCAACAGAAGCTCGACCGACCTGACCGCTCACCCAGCTCTGACTGAGCTGCGCAGGTCTGAAAGACCAACTAAACGCCCCGCCTATCTATGTGACTACGCCACACGTTGGGTTAGCCCAAATAAGAGGGGAGGGGTGTTGCATTCTAGGACTGAAGCACATAGGCTTCAGTCAGGTCCTCCATTCTGGAGGGAAAAATACTGACTGCTGATTGGCTAGTCTGTCTGACAGCTCCCTATAAAAGGGCTGGCTGTCAGACAGGGCTTTGCTGGATTGTAAATACTTGCTAAATAAAGAGCTGTTGTTTGAAGCCACTTCTGTCTGCCGCTTCCATTCACCCTACTTAACAGCTAATGTAAGGATAAAATGTTGGGAGATCCCCATATAGCCTGTGTTGAAGTTCTGAAGGAAAGATGGAACATAAATAAATAGAAACAAATATTTTAATTACTTTTTAAAATGTGGATCACAGTTGGATCACAGTTCCTGCATGATAAGCAGGTGCTAGCTGTGGCTTGGAAGGCATTTCCACAGCCTCATATGGTCTACAACTTGCATTCTCTCCTGGATTGGGAAGGCCAGTCACTCATTCTCTAGCCTCATGTGGAAGTTTCAGCTGGTCCAGAATGCAGTGGCAATAACATTGATGCGCATGCCTCCATATGCCCATGTGTCATTCCTGCTCCTCAAGTTGCACTGATTATTATTTAGCCTCTAGACCCACAGGTGGCACGCGGAGCCATATCTGCCGGCATGCAAGCCGTTGCCCTAGCTCAGCTCCAGCGCGCATGTGTGTGCCGGCCAGCTGATTTTCGGCTCACGTGGAGGCTCTGGGAGAGTGTTTTTGGCCCCTGGAGGGCCTCTGGGGGGCAGGGGAGGGCATTTTCACCTTTCCCAGGCTCCAGGGAAACCTCTGGAGCCTGGGGAGTTTGAAAAACCGGCCTACCAGGCCCACCCAAAGTCGGGAAATGGGGCAGCAGGTGAGGGGGGTCACGTGTGCATGCGCAGGGGGTAGGGCACTTGGGGGGCATTGAATTATGGGTGTTGGCACATGCACACGCGCTTTCGGCACCCAAGGAAAAAAAGCTTCGCCATCACTGCTCTAGACACTGGTTATAACCTATAAATCCTATATAGCATTGGGCCTGCTTATCTCAGGGACTGTTTGTCTCGTGTGGTGTCCTTTCAGCCAATTTGAGCCATCATATTGAGTGATCCACATTTATTTCTTCAATTATACATATTTTGGGACCCTAGAAGCATACCTCTTCTGTCACAGTATCTGCCTACTGGAATATGGTTCTCCTGAGATCCATGTGCCTCCTACCATAATGGTGTTCCGGGGGACTAAAAGACCTCACTGTTCTTCCAAATTCAGGGCTAGGGTGAATTGTGAAATGTATTTGCAAATATGTTCTATATTGTTGATCAAATTCACTATTTTGTATGTGTGTGTCTTAATATTATTTTTAAAAATCCTTAAATTCCTATGTAAAAAATATTGTTTCTTCTCTTATTCATATTGTATTTTATTTTGTTTGTTCTATTGTGAGCTACTCGGAGTCATTCTGAAGTTGTGTAATGCTTAAATCAAAATCATAATCGTTCTAATTATTATAGGGTTCTGCTATTGCTGTAACTCCAGAAAATGATGGTGGAAGGCAATATAATGATAACAACTGGCATCATATAAGTGCAGTAAGAAATCAAGCCTTGGGAACAATAATTATAGATGGGCAATTCTCAGGTAATGGTCTCATTATGATCAATTTAATTTTCTCAAGAGTTTCTTCCACCCATTATTTCTAAGCTATTCTATGAATGCTTATCTTATGATTATTTTCTCTGTTTCTTAAAATTTTGTATGCTTTCTACCAGTCTAGCACACTTTTCTGAGATCAGGTTTTTTTTTGTCTTATTTGTTTTATCTATAAAACTAAAACAGTGAATTTTGATTCAACATATTCTAGTTCATATTTAAACACAACTATTATTTTTTAGGTTCCTCATCAGCTACAAGTGGTAGTACCATTATAGGAGAAAATACAGGAATTTTTGTTGGAGGACTTCCACAAGACTTTATAATTGAAAGGAAAGACATAGGTGAGAAGACTATATTAGATGCATCTTAGAAATCATTCTAAGAATTAACAATGACATTTTTTGTTGTGTGTAGCTATTACAGCGCAGATGCACTTTCCCCACCACTTCTTCACATGCAGGCATCTTCATCCATTTCACTAAATATTCTGAAGTTGATTTTCTGCAACTATTCTTCTTTTAGTATCTTGGAAAGTATTTCTTTCTTTTACAAAGCCTGATTTCTTCAGTACTGCTTGTGAGTGCTAGCTCACCTGCTTGATACGGAAGCATACTACTGTACTACACAGGGGTGGGTTCTAACTTACCTCGCTGCCGGTTCGCTTCCTCCCACGCCGCATGGCCGTGCCTCGTGGGCGCGTGTGCGCAGTGCAAAAAAAATTCAAAAAACTCCCTGCTGAAAACAAGTGCAGGAAACTCTGTGCATGCGCAGAAGAAAAAAAAATTTTTTTCAAAAAATAAAAAATAAATTAAAAAAAAGATGGCGGCGTGCACGGACCGGCACCAACCGAACCGGATCGGTGATGTCATCATGATGTCAACAGCGGGTCACTACCGGTTCGGGCGAACCAGTCCAAACCGGGAGGAACCCACCTCTGGTACTACAAAGAACAACTTTACAGCACAGTAGCTAAAGAAATAATCACCATATAAATGTAAAGTATAAAATAGCATGTATTAGATTGAGTAGGATGTTCCCAACTGCCCCTCCCCATATTGTAGTTGTTCCATTCAAATCCTTCACAACATTTTTTGTTTTGCTGCTGCAACAATGTTTTGTTTGGGATCAAATCCAAGAAACTCTTACCAACAGGTAAGTGTGAAAGTGTGTATTTGATTCTGGAAACTGCCCTGCAAATGCAAGGAAGGATATAATTTGGGAAGGATTCTCTTCATTTTGAAATTCTAGTAACTTTGCTGTTTGTTTGTTTATTTATTCATTAATCAGGCCCAACTAAAATAGTCACAAAGGGATTTGTGGGATGTCTCTGCGATATCTTCTTGCAAAAGATGCACCATCCCTATGAAGTCTGGGAACCTTTAAAATGGGAAAAAGCAGTGGAGCAAAGAAATGTTTATCACAATTGGGAAGGTTGTCCTACTTGCCTTGAAGATGGAGCACACTTTCTTGGGAAAGGTATAATTATATGGTACAATTGTTAGAAACAGTAGCTGCCTTTCTTTTTGTTTTAGATAAAAGAAAAAAAAGAGGTTTTTAAGAAGAGATTGGTCAACCATTTGTCTGAAATGGTATAGGGTTCCCTGCTTGAGCAAGGGATTGGACTAGAAGACCTCCAAGGTCCCTTCCAACTTTGTTATTCTGTTATTATTACTTACTCTTTGGATCTGTTATTTTTGTGCAGGTATTAAGTTAAACTCAGTGAAAACTGAAAAATCCATTTATTTTTTTTCAAAATATATGAAATTCATAAAAAAGAAAAAAATCATATGAAAATCAACCAAAGCATAACTGCCTTGTAAGAACAGAGGGATGGAGACAAATGAATATGAAAAGACATCTGCCTAACTTCAATAGTTTCTCTTTATTTTAGGAGGGTATCAGTTCTACTGAAGTTAAAAAGAATGAATATTTTTTCATGTATGATGCTAATATGTATGTGTTGTTAACATATGTGGGCTGAATTATAGATTGAGTATACATATCTTACATGTATATGCTTGAAAACCTAGATCTGCATTCCTTACAATTATATGTAATTCCATGCATGATTCATATTAAATTTTATTTTCACTTATAGCAACTATAGTATAACATTCTTGCTTTTCTCCTTAAGGTTTTCTAGAACTCCATTCAAATATCTTTCACGGTGGCATGGATTTTGAGATCTCCTTTATGTTTAAAACAGATCAATTCAGTGGATTACTTCTGTTCATTTACAACAAAAATGGGCCTGATTACATTGCTGTAGGTTTGTTTGTTGTTTTTGCTTGGTTGTTTTGCTTATTTGGTTTAATTGTCTATTGCTGTGAATAGAATACAGACAATTTTTTATGAAATATTTTTTATATTTTTGAATAGCCAATTGAGGTCACTTGTTGCATAGATATGTTTTAATTCAATTTTAAATTGTAGAAATGTTATCTCTGGCTTGTAAAAAATGAAAGAAACAGACATACATAGAGACACAAATTGATTCTCCTTCCATTCCAGTTCTCTACGAACTGCAGACAGCTGATGGCATATGTCCTGTTGAACTGACTTTGGATATTCTCATTTTATCTTAAAAATGAAATATCATGCAAAAAGGGATGTACTCTACAAATTCAATCTGAGAAAAAAATGTGTATATCTCAAAAGCTTGGATTTTGCTTTTCAAACCCAATAACCCCAGTAGTATTTGTAATCGCTTGCATTGTTTTTTGTTTCTTGTCCTGGAAATTCAATACAGCCACTGAGACTTGGAACTATATTCCTTAAAAAGCACTACACTTTTGAATGGTTTAAATTCAGATGCTAGATTGGTTTTGTTTTCCTGCAATCATCAATCTTTTCTCTCTCTCTCTTTCTCTCTCTCTTCTGTTTTAATTTCAAATGGCAGGCAGAACTGAAAAGTGGAAGTCTGATTTTCCTACTAAATAATGGCATTGCCTCCACACATGTGAATCTCTGGTTAGGACTATCTTACTGTGATGGAAAGTGGAATAAAATTATTTTGTCAAAAAGAGGATCGGTAGCTTCAGCAAAGATGAATGAATGGACAGACCATGTGATGGAACCTGATTTGGAGCAGCTATTTGTAAACTCTCCAGTCTACCTTGGAGGGACTCCAGTTGAGGTCCAGGAAGCATTTAAAGAGCTGGGCTTAGAACAGGGTGTGTACTACACGGAGAGTAGGAAGAGGTTGCACATAAATAACATGGTGCACATATTTATTGGAAATGTTTATAGCTTCAATCAAAGTTTGCATGGGGACGGGGAAGGAGAAATCAGCAAATTTCACTTTGATTTGTGTGTAAATGGAAATGTATCCATGCATCTTGCATCCCCTCCTGTATGTTTAAGTAATATTTATGTAATTACTTAAATAGGACCACTTAAGTATGTTACATTGAATTCCATGCTACTTTTTAAAATTAAATAATTAATTATGTTTATTATACTATTAATCATACTTAAGTTTAACCAATGTAACTAACAATAAATATTTCAAAGCTACACAAACAACCTCTGGTGTAGAGACGTTTTGTTCAAGAATAATTTTAAATAAATTTACTTAATTAATTTATAAATAATACATAATATCATATATATGCCAATTCAGAGAGTCAGTCTGGTGTAGTGGTTAAAGCACCAGGCTAGAATCCCTGAGCTCCTGAGTTCAAGTCCCATCTTAGACACAAAACCTGCACAGTAATTTTAGGCCAGTCACTCTTTCTCAGCTCTAGGAAGCAGCCAAGAAGAAACCAAATCTTGCCAAGAAAACTGCAGGGATGAGAGTCCAGGCAGCTGCCAGGCGATAACACTGACTTGACATATTAGAACTCCAGAAATGTATACTTATTCTTTGCTGCAAATGTTTCTGCCTACTCCAAAGTTGGAAGGTTGGTAGATGTTACTAGGTCATCTGTAACTCTGATAGTGAATACTGGGCAGAATGGCCAATACATCTTTAAATGGTAGGACAGCTCGATACCTAATACAGATACAGCCTTTTAGGTCCCTTGCACCTAAATATCTGACAACATGTAACGCCAAAATTTAGTCAGTGTTCTTTAACAAAATAAAGCTATGGGAAAATAATATGCCTAAGTAAGTAACAATGATACTCCACACATATCCAAACTCAAACTTTCTATACAATTATGCAGTTGAAATCCCGCGAAAGAACATCCTCTATGATAATAAAAGAATTAATCACAAATCACATTAATTTGTATTTGTATTTGAGCTACAATTTCAAAATCAATCCTTTTGCATGTTTTTTTTTTGCTGACCCTCCCCAAAAGTAGCATGAAGCAAAAATGTTATATAGCCAAACAGACATATACAGTATAGAACGAAACATAATCTAAAGTTTAACATTTAAACTGTACAACTGTACAACTAAAGTGTAGCACTGTAAGAAGTAAAACGTGCTTCTTAATTAACATCTGAAGCCCTTTATCTGCCGCTAATCCCCTTACTATTTGCTAGGTTTTGGAGGCTGCATGAAGGATGTTACATTTACACGAAGTGCTGTCGTTAACTTGGCATCTGTGTCCAGCAGTGCTGTCAGAGTCAATCTGGATGGATGCCTATCAACTGACAGTGCTGTAAACTGCAGGGGAAATGACTCCATCTTAGTGTATCAAGGAAAAGAGAAACATGTATATGATAATGGCCTGCAACCATTTACAGGTACCACTGTGGCTCCTTCCTTATAGATATGGTTTTTGTTCACTTTGCAGTGATTCTATATTAATTTTTTTTCTCTCTCTCTCTTTCTCTCTCATATCCTCTCTCCCCCTTTCTCCCTCAAGAATATTTATATCGGGTAATTGCTTCTAATGAAGGAGGATCTGTATCTAGTGCCTGGAGCCGTAGCCGCACAAGAGAATCAGGTAATTAATGTTTCTGCATAGTGTTCCCATATGAAGTCTTTATTTAGGTTGCCAATATGTCAGTATGGACATATTTAGATTGGCGCTAGCAAAACACAGTAAGTAAGTAATACAGAATTGTTCTCTAAACGCTGTGAATTTTACAGCTTTGCTGGCTGCAGACTGGTAACATACAAGTACGGGGGCTAAGGTTTGGACATTCTGTTTTTTTTTTCTTTAGATTTTTATGATATCTTTTATTTTTCAAGGAAACAAACATACCACTACTTCTTCCTCACGTATTTTTCCTCACAATAACTTTGTGAGGTGAATTGGGTTGAGGGAGAGTCACTGGCCCATGGTCACACAGCTGGCTTTCATGCCTAGGGCGGGACTAGGCCAAAACCTTTACCATTACACCAAACTGCCTCCCCTTACTTGTGCCTTACACTTTTGCCTTACTTTTACAGAAGTTATAACAAAATTCCATAAATGTATTTTGAAAGTGATTTCCTTCTGGACTGCACTTTGGAAAAATCCAAAAAGAGCCTTAGAAATATATGTGAGATCCTTTGCTTTTCCCATTCTACCCGCTCCCCAATATTGAACATATTTCTTTGGGGGTTTCTGAGTTCAATTGTTCTGACAAGCAAAGTCAAGGGGGAAGCCAGATTCACTTAATAATTATGTTACTAACTTAACAACTGCAGCGATTCACTTAATAACTGTGGCAAGAAAGGTTGTAAAATGGGGTAAAACTCACTTAATAATTGTCTTGCTTAGCAATGGAATTTTGGGCTCAATTATGAGCATAAGTTGACAATTACCTGTACTCAAGATGGTTAACACATTTGTAAAATAAAGTATTACCCTCCCAATCTAAAAAGTTTAAAAAGTAATTTAAAATGAGTATTAAAGTAAACACTAAAATCATTTAAACAAATAATTCAGAAGGGATGATTCAGAAGGGATCACATCTAATATTTGTGGAGAAGCATTCCTTCCCACAGCTCCTATCTGCAAATAGACTTCTCAGCCTATTTGCAAGAGGTAACAAAAGTGCATAAGTCACAAAAGCTGACTTCAACATGTTTTTGTCAAAGCAAAGGGTTTTTACTTGCAGATGTTTTGCTTATACAGCTTAATGCCACCATGTGGTCGACCATCCCAAAGCGAGTAAATGCAGCCATATTTTTGTCCTAATTGTCTGACCAGAGTAAGTTAGACCATAAATTTATATTTACAGTCTGACCAGAGCACTAGCAGCTACATGTTCCCAAGGGCTAGAAAATAATTGCACTATTTAATTATTTTTTAGTCAGTTTTGTTATGTCCCCTATGAAAAGGCCATCTGCTATACAGTGCCTTACCTTGCTCAGTGATGTATTTCAGAACCGATAAAACCAATATATTTATGTAGTCATGTCAGCAATCTGATACGCTGTAAGTAGATCTGATTGCTACTTTTAGGAGGCATCATACTTGGACAACACTTTGAAAAGTAACATATCACTTCTATGCAGTTGCCTTCTCTCCCCATTGAAAGATTTTTAAAACAAATCTGGGTTGGGAGGCATAAAAAGAGAAATTCTTAGTTAAGAAATGCTTCAGCAGTTCTAATCATTAAGACTCTTGAGTAGATATAGGCATTTATGGCAAAACCATTATGTATCATTCTACCAGAGAGGTCTTTGAGCCTTTTCTTTGTATCCTTTGTGCAGTCACCTGAGATAAAGTTGTTTCTTACTAGATTTTTACTTGATGTAACAGTATTTAATAAGTAGATAAAGATTATTAAAAACTAGAATATTTTACTATGGTAGCTAGGCTTCAATGAGTTAAGCTCTGACTATTCTTAATGCTTCAATGAAAGTTTTCATTAATCATTTTCCATATATTGCTAAATGGGCAGCATCTACCTGACTTTGACTCAGAAAGCTAAGCAAGATGAGACATGGATACACCATCAGGAAATATCATGGTTATAGTCTAGGCAAAAATGTTGGGGGAAAAAAATCTTTTGGAAGAAGGCAGTGGCAAAACCCTTCCATATTGTTGACAAGGGACATGTTCATTTGAACTTGATTTGACACAGATTTCACATTTATTTTGTAAAGTAAAAAAATTATCTCTGTTTCTGTTTGTTCTTAATTGGTCCAAAGGAAAACATTATATGCACATATAATAAAATAATTGGCCCAACTCACTTTCTGTTGTCTTTGATAGACAAATTCTATGAATAATCTGGAATAAGATTAAATACATATTCTATAGGATTATTGTTGGGGGATGGCCAGAGTCGGTATTCTGCCGGTTCTGACCGGTTTGGGTGAACCGGTAGCGCCGACTGATGTAATGCTGTCCTATTTAGGCACGTTTTTGTGGCTGGGCGCATGCGCGAAAGGTACGTGTGCGAGTAAAGAGCATGCGCGGCTTTGCGCATGTGCGGAGGTGGCCCGTGCGAGCATAGCAAGCGTGCATGCACGCACACACACATTTGCGAACCGGTAGGGAAGGTAAGTGAAAACCACCCCTGGGGATGGCCCATTAAATTTTGCTCTATTAGGAAACATTCAGTATACAAACTGTATAGGTATAAAACAAAATTTTAGGGAAAGTTTTGGGATTTCTGTTCATGGAATGTAGAATCCCACTTTATAAACATCTAATTATCATTCTTTCCTGGTAGTGTCATTATGCTGTTTGAACTATTAAATTCCACTTCCTTCTCTTTTAAGTGATGTTTCTTTGGTACCTTAACTGAAGAATGAAGAACATTACATATGTAGAGTTCTGATAGTTTTGAAATATAGCTAACGCTGAATGGCTCAAGATGTGTAGTCATATTAAATCAATGCTGGAAAGTTACAACTCTAATAAATTGTATATATGCTAATGGTGAATCTGATTTACTGCAACTATTAAAAGTGAAGAATGGAGCAATAGTCTTCTTAAGTCTGCTGTTCTCTCTGTTTCTCTTTTATTCATTCACAGTACCACAAAACGTGCTGACACTCTCAAGAATTCACAGCATAAATGGTTACAGCGTTGAAGTTACATGGGATGAACCAGTTGGGGTCAAAGGTGTAATTGAAAAGTACATTTTGAAAGCTTCCAGTGAAGATGGTTCCAACATATCTGTTGTCAGTACAGAGATTTCTAATACTAGTTCATGTACAGGTATATGCCAATAAATATAGCTTTAAAACAATAATATAGAGATGAGTTTTTGTGTGTACTATTTATTGGTGAAATGATTTCCAGGAAATGCCATATGAGGAAATGAATATCAAAGTGGCATTTCCTAGAAGTCATTTCACCAATATTTTAACTTTTTTGCCAAGGTGCCAAACATATACTCAAATATTGCTTATTAATTGTGTGTTTGCGTAATTAGAAGAAGAATTTGTATCAACAAGGATAGAGTGCAATAAAGTCAGGACAGAGTTAAGTAGAGAAGAGCTCATTTTAGTAACGCTCAGGTCAAAGAGAAGATGGATTTTGAAAGGGTAGTCTGTTTCAGATCACCATTTTTATCAGAATTGGCTAGACATAAATAGGCTACGCCCAGGATTTCAGGAATTCTTTTTTTTTCTGTTCATTTTCTTTTTTGTGAAATTCAGTTTGTTCTCATTAATGTGAATTTTGGAACCATTTTAACGTTAATTCTGAAACTGCAAAATATATATATTAGAAGGCTGGCTTGCAATCCTTTATAAGTAGGGGTTATATCACAGATGCTTTTTTATTTCAGTATAATGGAACTCTATTATCGTGCTTGCTAAAACACATCTCTCTAGCATATATTTAAGCTTATTTTACATTCAAGGAATATGTCCATAGAATGAAAAGGCTGGGCAATTGCCCAGGTGGTAGGGCAATTGCCCATTCCCTCTGCATTATATGATTCTGTTGTTTTCAGTGTGGAAATACTGATCTAGAAATTGCCTGTTGTAACTGGCAAATTGAGAAGAAACAATGATTACGTTGAAAAGCTGATTCTATATGGTGGAGCTGGAATGTCAGGTTATAACCCAGAAAAGTGTTTATTATAAAGGCAATGAAAACATAATGAGTACAATATACTGGAATGGCAGTAAATCAAGGCTACGTTGATAGATGCACATTGATAGAAAGTAGAGTAGGTTAGATGACAGACAGACTGACTGACTGACTGACTGACTGACTGACTGACGACTGACTGACTGACTGACTGCACTCCTTACTAATTAGGGCAGGGGTCGGCAACCTTAAACATTCAAAGAGCCATTTGGACCCATTTCCCACAGAAAAGAAAACACTGGGAGCCACAAACCCTTCCTGTGCCTGACTATTTCTTGAGCGGCCACAAAACTAGCATATGTAGTTGAATTAAACATTCTGTTTTCTTCTGAAACTTTTCTTTTCTTGGATTTATCCATGGTTGGCCTACAGGGGGGGAAAAAAG
>QLTV01000548.1:5869049-5882571 GCA_003457575.1 Thermophis baileyi
GTACCTGAATTCTCTTCTATAAAAATTAAATGAATGAATGAATGAATGAATGAATGAATGAATGAATGGATGGATGGATAGATAGATAGATAGATAGATAGATAGATAGATAGATAGATAGATAGATAGATAGATAGATAATCGATGATAGATGGATGGATGGATGGATGGATGGATGGATGGATGGATGGATGGATGGATGGATACATACATACATACATACATACATACATACATACATGCATACATACATACTGGATAATTTCAGCAAATAAGTCTTCAAAAAGATGTCACAGGAGTCCAGGATTTACTGCTTGTTCGTATAACAGTTTCTTTTAATGGATCATATTATTTTGCTTGAAAAGAAACATGTTACAGATTACTTTTATGTTTTCATATTTACTGAAAGAGGAACAGATTTACCCAAAAGAGACTGGAATATGCTTAATGAAAGTTATTGATGCAGTTTTCTGATGAATACATAGGGGTTGCTGTATTGTCAGTAGATGACACAGTGCTGTTCCAGCTGTATTAAGGATCTGAGGCACGCAGGTGGCAGAAGACTTTTTTCTTCATTTCAGTGAAGCATGGAAGCTGATCCTGCATAGTCGGTTCTGTTGACATGATGCTCAGGCTTGTCAGTTTAGAGACAAGAAACAAATATAAAAGGAATCTAAAACCATGCTTGAAGCAAGTCTTGATATAAGTTAAGCAAATGAGGGAATAGCAAATAATAAGTGTAGTGTTTCATCACAAGACTCATTCTCAGTCCTGTGATATCTAACCAAGACTTCATTTGATCCAACATGCTGTTTCCAATGACTTTCAGCAAAATTGAAGGTTTCATAAAACCAGTAGCTATTGATTATCATTGTCAGTGACTCTACTAACTTTAAACCTCTTTTTTACTAAAAAAAAATATAGAGCAATGGATCATTAATTGCTGCACTCCCTATTTATTAGGGAGCACGGTAACAGTCATGAAGAATAAAATGCTAGATCAGCTGTCTAATATCCAGTCCTTTGGAACTTAAGAAGGAACTTTCTTTTGTGTGACTGAGTCTTCTTGAAATAATGTTGGCTTTATTTGTTTGTTTTGCAGACTGAATTTCAAATTTATAAGTCACCTTGAATGTCCTTTTCAGACCAAAAATAGAATCCAATGAATCTATTTAATCTTCTGCAAGCTTATCAATATTTTTTACTCCGCAATTTCTTAGTCAGCTCTTAAAAATAAATGTGGCTTATATAAGGGATGGTGGTAGAAATTAGTATGTTAACTTTCCTTTGTGTAAATGTAGTAAGATAGTGTACAGCTTTAAATTTCAAGGAGCATATTTTTGACTAGTGGGAGATTTAAAGTACGTGAGGCAATTTCTTATTGATTTAGAGAGATGGCAAAACTCAAGTTTAAAAGTTTGAAGCTTTGAAAGCATTGTGGCCAACTGAATGTTTTCCAAGGACTTTTCACTTCAGCTACCTGATTATACCAGTTTTACTTACTGTTTGCTTAAATTCACATGAACAGACTTTTGTCAGCACAAATATTTGGAGAATGACAGTTCTGATATCTCCAAGATAATTCTGAACAAACATCAGCATTTTCTATTTATTGCTCACTCTTCCTCATTGATTGTATTCTTGGTTTAAATTGTATCAGTCATCATTTTTGGCAATCAGACAAATAGGTTTTGAAATTAAGTGACATTAAGGAAATGTACCTTATTTTTCTAAACATTGGCTAGAATATAAAGAAAAACTGGACAGCTGTTCTGCAAAATGTGATTGAAGTTCCCGTAAGTTTCAAACCAGATTCGAAAGGAAGGAAGGAAGGAAGGAAGGAAGGAAGGAAGGAAGGAAGGAAGGAAGGAAGGAAGGGAGGGAGGGAGGGAGGGAGGGAGGGACGGAGGAAGGAAGGAAGGAAGGAAGGAAGGAAAGAAAGAAAGAAAGAAAGAAAGAAAGAAAGAAAGAAAGAAAGAAAGAAAGAAAGAAAGAAAGGAGAGAGAGGGGGAAGGAAGGAAGGAGAGAGAGAGAGAAAGAAAGAGAGAGAAAATGAAAGAAAGAGAGAGAGAGGAAAGAAAGAAAGAAAGAAAGAAAGAAAGAAAGAAAGAAAGAAAGAAGGAAGGAAGGAAGGAAGGAAGGAAGGAAGGAAGGAAAGAAAGAAAGAAAGAAAGAAAGAAAGAAAGAAAGAAAGAAAGAAAGAAAGAAAGAAAGAAAGAAAGAAAGAAAGACGGGGGATGCTTGGGAAGCAAAATTGGAAACCTCTTTATATAGTGGTTTATTGTCCATTATCTTAGCGGCTTAAATACCAAGTCAGTATTTAATAAAATTCTCCTATCGGTTGACATATGCAAGCTGAGTATGAGCTCCTGTTTCTGAAGAGAAGCTTCAATGATAGGAAATCATGGACACAAGATTAACTGTAACTCTCTTCCTATTGCCACACTCATGTTTTAAGAACTATAATAGGTACCAAGGTTTCAGATCTTGTGCCTTCCTCATTCATTCTAACAACAGAGGATGCCATGACAGACATCCTATGCAAGTGAGCAAGGAAGAGGAAAAAATGAGAACACACACACAACTTATTTAACCATTATTTGATGAACAGACCAGAATTGGATGGGATCACCTATTGTACAAAGAAAAATTAAACATTGTAGTTTCGTGGAATGTGTGCTCACAGCCAAAGTAATAATAATTTATGTAATTGTCTCTCATGGGTCTCCTCCATTAACTCATTCATACCTACACAAATACTCTCTTTCTCTCTGTCTCTCTCCTGTTTGTCTGTCTGTCTGTCTATCTATCTATCTATCTATCTATCTATCTATCTATCTATCTACTATCCATCCATCACATAACATTTTTTCATAGCTGATAAAATGTTTTCTTATTCCTTACAAATAATTCTTCTAGATCAGGGAAGATGTGATGCATTTTCCACACTTTATTGCATACTTTCCTACAAGTAAGAATTTATCTGATGCCTTTGCTATGCATTTTATGACAAATAACCAATAACAGGAACCCTTTTCTTCTGCCTTGGATTTTTTAATTTCTTCACAATTGCAAGCTTGGTGATAGACAATTAGGCAACATATACCTTGTACTGTGAACACTACTTTGCTGTCTGTAGAACAAATGAAGAAACTTTCTGGCAACCCTCCAATATTGTCCAATAGGGCAATGGGATATTGAGAGAATCCCTGTGTCTGTGCTGTTTTATTTGTTGCTGCTGTAGCAGCTTCCTTGCTCCACAGTGATGTTTGTCTTTGAGTTGGTGGTTTCCATCATAGCACTGGTAATGCTACTTGCACATAGCAAGTAATTGAAACCCCTACCATACTGGGGATTACAGACTGTATCTAGTTTTTATCTCAGGATCCCTATAATATGACCTGGGCATAGACGACATTTCCAAAAGTCCCTTGCTATGCTCAGATCACTCTCTAGTTCCCTTACAGTTGACTGGTGCTGCCTTCTTCTGCAGGAAAGTAGGACCTTTTATATTGGTCTGCCCCAGATGGCTAATGTCATCCAGAAGAGCCTGTGTTTCTCTTGAGTATCTGATGGGCACTTTGACTGATGTTTTGGTCACTGCCTAGAATGGACATGTCACAAGCAGGGGTGGGTTCTAACTTACCTCACCGCCAGTTCGCTTCCTCCCGCACCGCATTGCACGCGTGCACATGCACAGTGCCAAAAATTCCCAAAAAAATCCCCCCCCTAAAAAAGGCAAAAACAAGATGGCGGCGCATGTGCAGTGCCGGCAACTCAGCTTCTGCACATGCGCAGAAGGAAAAAAATAAAAAAAAATTCCCTCCCAAAAAAATTCAAAAAAAAAATTCAATTTTTTTTTTCAAAAAAAAAAAGATGGCGGCATCCACAGACCGAACCGGCTTCGTGACGTCACCAGCGGGTTGCTACGGTTCAGGTGAACCGGTCCGAACCGGGAGGAACCAACCTCTGGTCACAAGGGACTTTTGCCCTTACGCCTCAAAGTGCATCAATCCCAGACTATTGGCTTTTGAAGGAACTTTGGAAAGTGAAACACCAAAAGAGACACCTAGAATACCATTGAAGGAAGGTAAAGATTGAATCTGATCACAGGCAAGCACATCTTAGGGATTACATTGTGATATAGTTTTCTCGTGATGCCAGCCAACAGCTCCTTCCAACAGGACCAGTATCCTGAAAAAGAGGGATAGATCACAGGATCATCTGCAGATTTACTGAGAGTTGGACAATGCCTAGGTAAGTTCTAGTGAGGTTACAGAAGCAACCTTTTATATGGTTACTGGGAGAGATTTGAAACTAACTTTGGAGGAAGTAGACAGAATCCTCAGTATTCAAAGCTGAGCATCTGTTTATTAAATCCACATCTCCCCTGGTGGGCGAGGGCCACCATGGAGGGTCACCAAGGAGATAATACATGGATAAGTCCATGCTGAAGCATCTGCTTCAATAAGAAACTGGGTATTTCTCTAAAGAATAAAGATGACCTTGATGAAGATAAGCCAGATTCTTTCCCAGAATGATGAAGCGAGAAGCACAATTCAACTCCAAAACAAGCTGGAAGAAAACAATTAAGAAACCTCTGTAATGTCACAGGAGCGGAAGAAAAGCACTATTCGACTTTCTTGGTCTGATATAGTGAGGATGATAGATCCTCAATTCCTTGAAACAGGGCTTTCACTGAGGGGTGTTTCATTTTTAATCCTGAATGTGGCTGCACTTCTCTCCTTTAAAAAAAAACTGTTTTAAATCTTCTTGCAGCCCATTTTAAAATCCACAAATGTGTTATGTATAAGATTTTATAAATTAACAAATAAAAAGGTTGCATATTTACTAAGGTTAGCTTTCCATGCTGTATACACAGTGCCTTTTAGAGTTTCTAATAAAATAATGCTTCTTCTTATAGGAAATCTTGTAAGTAGAATTTAGGTGTGTTCACACCTAAATTCATTCATTCTCATTCTCTCTCTCTCTCCCTCCTCCCCTCCCCTCTCTCTCTCTCTCTCACACACACACACAATGTGACTGTCTATCTATCTCTATCTATCATCTATCATCTATCTATCTATCTATCTATCTATCTATCATCTATCATCTATCATCTATCATCTATCATCTATCATCTATCATCTATCATCTATCATCTATCATCTATCATCTATCATCTATCATCTATCATCTATCATCTATCTATCTATCTATCTATCTATCTATCTATCTATCTATCTATCTATCATCTTTATATATAGAGTTGCTCAAATTTTAGCAGTCTGAGAATTATATATAGATATACTGTATATATAAAGAGTTGCTCAAATTTTAGCAGTCTGAGAATTATATATAGATATACTGTATATATAAAGAGTTGCTCAAATTTTAGCAGTCTGAGGTTTCTTCTTTTGCCTGCCTTAGCAGGTTGATTGCAAAGCAATTTGCACAGCTGGTCAGGCCTGCAGGTGCTTGGAAATGTGTTAGATAGGTGACCGCCTACTAACGTGTGAGTTAATGTGGTGGACAGGGAAAATCTCAGAGGAACTGAAATTCTGTTGGTTGTTAACTCAGGTTGTGCCAATAAATCAGAAAACCATACGGGTAGGATTACTTGTATTAGAAACATTTGTTTCCTTGATAGAAAAGATTATTTTAGCTTGAAAAATACATTTTATTGTTGTTAAGGTAAAGGCTGCAAATCATATATATGTGCCCTGTACTTTCTAATACTGAAAAGATAGTGGTTATTTTTGAAGTAAAAATATGGTTTGCCTTTTTCATTTTCCATTTCCATTTTCAACTTAGATCTTCCATACTTACTTCTTTTTATATTCTTAGCAGTAAAAAGATACTCATACGAAGCCCTTGAATTTTTTATTTTACAAGGCCAAAAACACTAAAATGTTTTTGTTGGGTTTCCTTTCTTTATTCAGCATCTTCTCACAGATGATAATAAGAAAAGAAATGCTTTAATTTCTTGTGTACATTTAATGTTTCATATTTCAGAGTTAGACTTAATGAACTTCAGAGATGCTTCTCAAAACAGAGGTTTTCAGTGTGAGATACAAATAGATGCACTATTTCTGCATTTAAAAGTAATGTGCAAACTGCAAAAAAGCAAATCACATGGATTTTTTTGGTAGCTGATGTTTATTAATGGCTGTGCACCTTCTAGAGTGTCAGCAAACTACAGGCAAAATGAAAAGAGGTTCAGAAATACTGCATCATAAAGCACATATTTCATGGAATCTGCTATCATAAGATGTAATGGCAGCCACCAATATTGGTGACTTTAAAAAAACGATTGGACAGATCCATAGAAAGAAAAGCTATCAGTAGCCTATAAGTACTGTGGGAACATAATCTGATCTAAATTATGAGGTCTAAATGTAGATTGCCAGCATCTTTTTGTTACCCTCTTCCTTCACCAAGTAAAAATACTTTTTGTCCAACCTTTAAATGAATTTCAGCCATTTTGAGACAAGAATGAAGGACAAATGAAATTGGGATTGAAACACAACAGCGGTTGCATTTGTATGCAATGATTCTAGCAAGTCCCACATATATGGGTATATGGTATCTGCTGAAGTGTCATATGTCTGTATGCCAAAGGGTGTAATAGCTTTCCTGAATACTTTTTCTGGACTTTTCTTAACCTGAACTTTGCTTCTTTTGCAAATGAGATTTCAAGCCTCAGTGAACTAGATATGCAACCAGACAGGTGGAAAAAAGCTTTTCCTGCTTGGTGCTCAATATTTAGCATTGTGTTATCTAATACACACTCTAACAATTGGTATTCCTAAATCAAAATTCTCACATGTATTTCTTTTCCTCCATGCAGGTACTTGCATCCTACTAGTTGTACCCTGTTTCAACATTTCTAATGTCTATGCAAATACAGTTCATTGAATGACTTCATTTTTGGATTGAAATAACTCAGACCCCTCTGTTTATATTATTTAAGAACTTTTTAGATTGTTGTTTGCTATAAAACTATCAGGGTAAAGCACACCAAAATAATACTGTAATAAAGTATAAACTGTAAGTAAATGTCTTCATTAAAAAAGAAAACCTCACAACCACATCGTAACCTCTTTCTGATTTGTGTGGAAAGATGCAGTGTTCCACTCTCTTTACCTGAGGACATATTAGAAGATTGGGAATTAAAGAATTGAATATGCTATGCCATTATTGTGCCTGTTTCTACCCACCTTTAAGTGACATTCTCGGGGGGGGGGGACATTCTTCAGTACAGAAAATGTGACAGTGTGATACATTCACTGAGAAGAGATGTCCTATAACATTTTCTCAAATGTGTAAACTCAGAAAATGTCAGGAAATAATCTTTCATTTCAATATTTACAAAAGACACAACCTTATGTACTCTACAACCCTAATCAGTTACAGAATTCTAATTCTAATAATAGTTTGAGGATATCAGTCAGTTCAGGCTTCCTAGAGTACACATTGATCCATTTGATGGAGTTAAAGGACACCCTCTAAGAGGGCAGCAACAGATCTATGGATCCATAGATTACAAACTGTAGAGAATGAATTTGCTGTGAGGGTCTCCAGTGCTACAAATGTCCTGTGCAGGGGTTGGTTTTTGCTTCCTATCTCGGTATCCTCCAATCTCAGTTTTTGAGCAAGGGAGTACTATAACAGACAATTTTATTGGGCAGATTGGGTTTTCGATAAACTACTTAATTAATAAATGCAACTTCTCTTTCTTAGTTGTTCACTGCTAGGTTACCTGCATTTTTATATGGAATGGGGCAACTCTCATCCACAAGTGTAGCTCAATTAGAGAGATAAATTAATTTGATTTAAGGAGCTGAAGACAGATATATCCCCTGTGTACCCTGAGTTCCAAAGTTCCATTTTGCCTTCGAATCTGAAACATTTCATAGCCTTGTTAAAAAGGTATCGAAGTCTTTCTTTAGATCCATTTTGTCTGGTCAATATCATCTTCTCCTCCTTCTCCTTCTCCTTCTCCTTCTCCTTCTCCTTCTCCTTCTCCTTCTCCTTCTCCTCTTGGTCTGAACAGTAGCTTCCTAATCTATGAGTCCTAGAAATGTTTTAAATAAGACCCAAGCATTCTAGAAGAATTTAAATCTCTTGATTCTTTATGTATATCAATCTATCGGAAAACCAGGTGGTGCAGTGGTTAAGGCACAAGTCTAGAAACTGGGAGACTATAAGTTCTAGCTTGGTCTTAATCACAAAAACAACTGGGTGATCTTGGGCCAATCACTATCCCTCAGCCTTAGGAAGAAGGCAATGACAAATCACTTTCAAAAGCTTGCCAAAAAAACTGCAGGGACTTATCTAAGCATTCGCCAGAAGTAAAAACTGGCTTGAAAGTACACCCGCATGCACACGCGCACACACACAATACACATAAATCCATCATCTTTGAAGTTCCAATTGACACATCTTAAACATCTAACAACATTTTGATTTTTACTGATTCTATCATAAACAGCCTTAATTTTTTTTGTCACAATCAGACAAACATAAAGTCAGCTTTAGCATAAAAGGAAAATTGAATTTCTCTGGCCATAGCTTTTGAGCTACCAGATCATCTAATGTAAATGCAGCAGGAGATACAGTGTCAGAGCAGGGTCAAGAATGGCACCATAGAACTTGCCTCTAATCTTCTAGTGATGGAAAGGAGCACTTTGAAAGTACATTCAATAAGCATAAAGTAAGCATTATTGATGTTTTCAAAGTGTTAGGATCCCATGTAATGCAGGAGTGTTGGCATCTCTATTAAGCTCTTTGGCACCAGCTGATCTGGAGATCTCACCACTAAGCGCTAATGCATTTTGCATTAACGCTTAACACTGACAAAGTGTGATTCACTTACCACAGTATGGTAGGGTAAAGAAAAGAGAAGCAACAATATATTTCAGCTATCTGCATTTAGCAAGTAGATTAATCAACTATCTAAATGTGACATTTGCATGGTTTGGGAATACATCAGAAGAAGCTATTTAATTTATAATGGATGATCTTTGGGTGTTTAATTCTATTGAATGTAGGGATGCTCTTGCAACATTATATAAATTTGCACTGATTTTGTTGTACCTGATATGTTTGAAGTACAAGACTTTAACTCTCCAGACTCTTTATCTATATCAATCTGTCAAAGGAAGAGGAAAGAGGAAAAGGTTTATTCTGCACTCAAATGACATCTTTTCATTTTTCATTGTGTAGTGCATGCATTTATAGTCTAAATATACTATTCCTTTGGAAACATTGGTCTTGTTTTCTTAACACATGTGGGGAAGAATTTAATTTGGTGTTCATTTTTAAATGAATGGGCTTAATTCACTTTCCCCAGAATAATTTAAGCAAGTATCACCAGAAACTGCATTTCTCCAAATTCTGCCATGGAGTTTTGGGTTCAAAGTTTGCACATACATTGTGCTTTTTGTAAAAATGTACACACAAAATCCAAATGGCTGTATATGTCTCTTTTGAAAATTGATGCAGAAATTGAATGAAAAACATAGAATAGACTGTCAACTGGATCAAAAATAGAATACTACTTATATTGTGCTCTAGCTTTCCATTCTATGATTTCACCATGATAACCAGATGATTATCATGTCACTAGATATTGGTTTTGATAAATATTGTGGAAGTGATGGTGAATATCAAGAGCCGAGGTGGCGCAGTGGTTAGAGTACAGCACTGCAGGCTACTTCAGCTGACTGCTAGCTGCAGTTCGGCGGTTCAAATCTCACCGGCTCAAGGTTGACTCAGCCTTCCATCCTTCCGAGGTGGGTAAAATGAGGACCCAGATTGTTGGGGGCAATATGCTGACTCTGTAAACTGCTTAGAGAGGGCTGTAAAACACTATGAAGCGGTATATAAGTCTAAGTGCTAGTGCTATTGCTATTGCTATCTTCCTCAAGCCCAACTACACCTGTTGCTCCTGCAGATACCTAAGGGAAATTTGGCAGACCCTCCCTGTCAATTTTCTATACTATCATGCAAGGCATGGTGATTCCTGCAATTGTCTCCAAGGATCACTAAAACTAGTTTGTCTGATTGATTGATTGAATATGTGCCACCGAGTCAATGTTGAATCTTAACAATTCCATACAGTAGATTGATTTTCTCCATGAGAATCTGTCTCTAACCTGATATTTCAGGTCTTCTAATGATGCATCAAATGCCACTGTAGCTATCCATCTTGCTTGGGTGCCCACTTCTCTTTTCTGCCAATTCTCCAAGCATCATGGCCTTCTCTAGAGAGCTAGGTCTTTACATAATGTGTCTGAAGTAGGATAGTTTGTGCCTCTAGTGAGAACTTTGGGTTGAGTTTATTGAGATCAACTATAATAACAGAATCTTGCAAGTCTGTTTGTTCTGCCTCCTCCTCCTTCTTACATTCCAGTGAATTAGGGAGCATCTGTCTGGGCTGCTTCCAAGTGTCATCTCGATGTTCTGGGCTTAAAAAATGCTTCATCCTTTTTTGCCTAGGCAACAGAGCTTGTATATATCTCTGTCAAGGTCATCTTCCTTGTTCTCTACATGAAGCCCCAACTCTGATTTTTGTTGGCTGAACTGTTACTGAGCTCTGGGCAAACAATTCACTTGATCATTTTGAATTGACCAATTATTATTTAACTGAATGACTTTTTTTGTGAATAACCAGTATTTTTCAACTTGTTGAGATAAGTGAATGACTGTACCCCTTATAGTCTTTGCCTGGTTCAGTATGTGTGTGGGTGTTGTTTTTTTTCCAGAATTTTACAGAATTAAATAGGGATATTACAAGTTATTGCTCATTTTCTCTTTGTTCGGTTTAACTCACAGGTAATATTTAGATTTTCACATGCTTTAATTTATTTTGATTTTACAACTATATAGATTGTGTCACAGTCATTGCATTTCAAAACAATCCTTTTGCTTGGATTTCCTTTTTAACAATTGTTTGGTACTCTTAGCATTAGATCCTTTTCTTTTAAACCATTTTTAATATTCCTAAGAGATCCCAAAGGTGCTTTTTCAAGAGGCAACTGGAGTTTCTTATTTTTCTTTGAAGACGTTTCGCTTCTCATCCAAGAAGCTTCTTTAGCTCTGGATGGTGGGGAATGGAAGGATTTATACTCCTTGCAGCTGGTCATTTGCATTCTTTTAGAGAGTTGTTGAGGTTACTTGGAGGTTTATCTGTGTCTTCAGGATCACCTGAGTAGTGCAAATGGGTGTGGAGTCTTCTTGGAACTGTGTTGTAGACAGATGATGTTGTATCCCTCCCCCTCTGTTGAGAGAGGGCTGTTCAATTTTGACATAGATGGCCTCTTTGACTCCTCTTTCAAATCAGCGGTCCTCTCTGTCCAAAATGTGGACTTGCTGTCTTCAAAAGCATGTCCTTTGTCTTTTAAATACAGATGGCCTGCTGAATCTTGTCCTGATGGGTTTGTTCTCCTATGTTGTGCCATGTGCTTATGAAGTGGTTGTTTTGTTTCCCCAATGTACAGATCTGCACGTTTCACTGCATTGTACTGCATATACCACATTGCTCAGTTTATGTCTTGGTGTTTTATCCTTGGGGTGGACAAGTTTTTGCCTTAGTGTATTCATGGGTTTAAAAAGATCTTCCTAAGCTTTTCAGATATTCCTGCAATGTATAGAATGACAACATTGCTTTGTTTATTGTTCTGTTCTTTATCTGTTGACAAAACAAGAAAGTCCAGTTGCCTCAGGAAAAAGCATCTTTGGGACAACCATGACCTGGATGACTGAGAATCTCCATAGATATTCCTAAGGGAAGTGACCAGAAAATGATCAAAGAAGCACATCTCTCTAGTTCTGTAAAAAAAATCAGAATGGTTACAAGAGATTGTGAGATGGACTTTGTGGAAAGTTTTGCAGGATCTCTTTTGTCTTGCACCTGAGTGGCAAACTTCTGTTGCTTCCCCTCTGTGACCCCTCCAATGACAAGGGCAATCAGCAGAACATATTGTAGATCCCTGGACTTACACTTATAAATTACGGGGACTGCTGTACCAAATATATATATATGCCATTTTTCTTCTCTAGTTTAGTAAGCTACTTTTTTCTCTCTCTCAGCTGCCAACCAAGCTGTTTGGCTAGCTTCTGCTGTAATCGGTTCTCCTTCATTATGTTAATCTGTGGGCGGAAAGATTTCTGTCATCTTCAAATCACTTGTACAGCAATGGTAAACACCTTGGCCTGTCTGTAATTGGACAGGTGTCTGCATTCGTGTCACCCCAGCTTTTAATTCAATTAAAGAATGGCTGTTCTGCTCTCATTACTTCCTCATTTGCTTAGCGCTCCAGTCAGTCACTGAAATTTATACTCAGCGCCTGCCTATCCTGCACATAAAGGCATCTCCCACTACCATCATCATTGAGGTATCACACATGTGCTAATTTATAATGGAGCAAACTTAATTATGCATTGTTATGAAAATATTCTAAGAGTGATGTTATAACATCTTTGAGAAAACCAACTCACTATAAAATTTTACTATAAAGCATAATTGTCCATCAGTTATAGGAGCTGAGTGAATACTGAGATGTATCCCTGAATACTGTGGCCCATTCTATGTTGGCTAAGCCTACCCAGGAAAGCCCACAGGTTGGAGCTCACTGGCAATGTGCATGGAGTTACCCTTAGTTATATTCTGTATAGTATTTGTATTATAATAGAATAAATTTTAAGATTATCAAAAGTGGAAGGATTCTTTGGGCCTTTGGATTAAAAGTAGCATATATGAAAATGCTACTTATAAAAATATCTCTGATATTTTTTAAAAAGTATAACTTCTGAAGCAATTATCTGTCAAATATTATAATTTACATAATTTATCAAATGCTAATTCTCACCAAGGAATAAACATAAAAAATAGGGCCTAAAGGCTTTTTATTTTTCCTGCTGTCTAATTTTCTTTTCTCTTTGTTTAAAGGGCCAATTTTTTCTTAGTTACTGAGCATGCAACAAACCAAGAGGCAGGGTAGTTCTTTCACTCTCTTTTTAATTAAATGATACCAAAAGTTGAGGTCTTTAAAAAAAAATCCACATGGTAGATTATGGATAGTAAATCAGTTGAAGGTACCTCTTTTTCTCCACAATGACAGAAACCTTTGGAAGTAAATTAAAAATATAACACAGACATTTTGACACAATGACCCCATGAAACTGAATAATGTCATTTGTTAAATGTGGATGTAAAATGAAGAGTGTGCAGCAAACTGAACTCACACCCAGCAATGATACCCACTTGATATGCAAAGCAAGTTTTCAGTTTTATTGAAATAGGCAGTATTCAATTGTTATTGTAATTATTCAATTGTATTGTATTGAATTATTATCAATAGTAATATTTAATATCTGTTTAGAAAGACAAACCTTGAGGCTTTACTTTATCTAAGGAGAAGGGAGGGAGGGAGGGAGAGGAAAGGAAAGGAAAGGAAAGGAAAGGAAAGGAAAGGAAAGGAAAGGAAAGGAAAGGAAAGGAAAGGAAAGAAGGAAA
>QLTV01000548.1:5882646-5893433 GCA_003457575.1 Thermophis baileyi
AAGGAAAGGAGGAAGGAAGGAAGGAAGGAAGGAAGGAAGGAAGGAAGGAAGGAAGGAAGGAAGGAAGGAAGGAAGGAAGGAAGGAAGGAAGGGAAAGACTATTATATTGTTTGGTGGTAGCTTCTAAAATAAGTTCATTTTCAGGAAACAAATTACACTATTAGAATATAAAATGAAACTCAAATTTTAATTTATTTAATTCTTCTTATTGATTTAATTGTTGTGTAAAGGTTCCTAACAGATCTGAATAGATCCTTCAGTACGTATAAGTCTTGTAGAACCAGAGGATCCATTGCATACTCAGGCAACCTTTTATAGCTGAGGGCTACTAAACCCTTTTATTTGTGTGGGAGCATGTGATGCCAGGTGTGCAGGTTTACTGTACATCACAAGCAAGGGTAAAGCCTCAAAACAGGATTTTCTGTTCTTCCTATTTTGTTTTGAGGGGAAGAAGAATTCTACATTTTTTAAAAAAAATTGAGACTTTTTAAAACCATTTTTGTTTCTTTTGGTTCATAAAAGTATGAAGAAACCACACTAATTATTTAGGTCCATTTTTATTAGAAGGGGCTTTTGAGGATTGCAGAAAAGAGGAGGGGGGGTTGTGTGAGAGAGAAAATCTCCAATTTTTAACCACTGAAATACTTCCGTAATTTTTTTTGCAGTAGATCCTCTATCTAGGATGATATCTCATTCCTTGGAAGCAGACATATCTGCTGGTTTTGTTATAAACATAGTTTCATCTGGAGCAAAAGAATGATTTGGAATGTAGATAAATTGTATCAGTGACTTGTTATTTTGAATAATCGATAGTATTGAAATTGTGAAGTCAATTTTTAGAGTTCAGGTGATAGTAAAACAATTGCAAAGTCCCATTTTACATTTTCATAGTTGATCATGGTGAAGGCAATTCATATTTTGCTACCATCAAATCTGTTCAGTTCTGTTCAGCTGAAAATCTGAGACCTGTGTTAACTTTTTCCCCAGAATGCAAATAGGCAAGATATAGAACCATTAAAAAAAAATCACAGTGACCCAACTGTTTTTGCATTCTGTGATACAATACAGCCTCTTACAATAGCATTCGATTATAAGTATTGTATGACCATTTAATTAGATTGTAAGGAATTCTTTTTCAGTATGTGCAGTCTGAGAAAATGAACACGTTATTTGGAAGTCTGAATCCTATCAGCTTTTATATTGACCATAAGAATTGCAGAAGGGAATATTTGGAAGTTAAAAGTAGTGAATATCCCTTGATGAAAAGTGTATTCATTGGTCATCTTAAATAAACAGTGCAGTCCCATGCTACATAAATCTACTAATATGACTTATATATTTGAACAACCACCTTCCAATCTGTAATTATTCATTTTGTGCAACAATTTGTGGTAGCCTCTCTTAGCTTAACATTTTTTGTATTTATTGGTTATTTAAATTCATTCCAGCCTGATACAAGGATGGACGACAGTAGTGTAGCAGCCATAGTTCCTTGTTCCTCTGAACATTTCTGACTATATTTAAATACAAATCAGGAAATACCCCCAGAGTTATTGGAGAATGTATTGTTGTTCTTTTCAAGTGAGATGGTATGATTTGCAGCACAAGTTGGCCCCAAAAATACCTCAGAAATATTTCTTGATTCAAAAATTGCACATTGAACAAAAAGTATTCATGCATTTGATAACATTGGTTAGAAAAATGTATTGGAAATATAAATGAAATCTTCAGGTACAATGGCTTGATTTGACAAAAGGAATTACAGGTAGTCCTCAACTTACAACCATAATGGAACCATTATGGTTGTAAGGCCATGATAGTCATAAAGTGATTCGCCCATGTGACCTGCCCGATTGTAGGACCTTTTTTCAGTGGTTGTTAAGCAATAGCAACAGTACTTATATATCAGTCCATGGAGTTTTACAGCACTCTCTGGGTGGTTTACAACACCAGCATATTGCCCACAACAATCTGGGTTCTTGTTTTACCAACCTCACAAGGATAGAATAACAGAATAACAGAACAGAATAACAGAGTTGGTAGGGACCTTGGAGGTCTTCTAGTCCAACTCCCTGCCTAGGCAGGAAACCCTACACCAAGACTGAGAAGACTGAGTCAACCTTGAGCCAGACAAGATCAAACTGGTGGCAGCTGGCAGAGTCAGCCTGCAATACTGCAATCTAACCACTGTGCCAACACAGTTACCAAGTGCTGAATCACCATGGCCATTAAGCGAATCCATTGGTCACCATGGCTTTTTTGCTAGAAACCAAAATCGCTCGTAAATTGTGGTCGCATGACTGCAGGATGCTGCAAACAGCCATAGATATGGGTGAGTTGCCAGTTGCCAAAAATGCAGGCTTGGGGGGGGGGGAGAGGGCGGCATAGCCACCGGAACTTCAAAACTGGATCATAAGTACTTTTTCAGTCGTCCATCATAATTTCAAATAATCACCAAGTGACTAGTTGTAAGTTAGGGACTACCTGTATGCCACAACAGGGAGCTACATATTTTTCAGCCCAAAATCAGGTTTTGAAATGTTTGCAGTCAGAGGCAGTTAAGGACGCTTGTTGTGGATTCTTTGCAAGTACCTATGCTACCAGGCTACCTGAATAGTTCCATCTTACCTGTTTATCATGAGCCCTATAATTTTAAGAACTGAGAACTTAGGAATTTCCTTTATTTTCAACTTTTTCTTCTGCCTTTGCATCACAAACCTAAAGGCAGAGATTATCTGGCTTCTGATATTTGCAAGTTTGGGGGATGGTTTAGCAAAGAGCAGAGCAAAAATGCTTTGGGGGAAAAAAAAACCCGTTAAATGAAGCTTTGTGCTTCTAGTAAGAAAAGCTTGTTCAGATTTTCCTGTGGCTGATATTTAGAAAAATGTGCATGTTAATTGCAATCACACAATTAATGTCTTATCACATGACAAGATGCTATGTGTTTTAAAGAACTACAAGATACAGATAGCAAGGCACCATTTCTACTTACAACGCATGGACTAATTAATATAAATAGTCCTTGACTTATAACAGTTCATTTAATGACTGTTCAAAGTGATCACGGCATGAAAAAAGTGACTTATGACCATTTTTCACACTTATGACCATTGCAGCATCCTGATTGTCACGTGATTTACACTTAGATGCTTGACAACTGGTTCATATTTATGACGGTTGCAGTGTTCTGGGATCATGTGATCACATTGTGCGACCTGACAAGCAAAGTCAAGGGGGAAGCCAGATTCACTTAACAACCATGCTACTAATTTAGCAACTGCAGTGATTCACTTAACAAATATGGCAAGAAAAGTCATAAAATGGGGCAAAACTCACGTAACAAATTCCTCACTTAGGAACATAAATTCTGGAGTCAATTGTGGTCATAAGTCGAGGACTGTAAAGGGACGTTAAGGATGAAGTACTTGGCACAATCTAGTTTTATTTTGCATGTTTAGACTTATTTCTTCATAGTTTTCAAACAGATAAATAATAATATTAGTAGTATCTTAGTTACAAACTTACAAGGAGACTGAATACAAAATAATAAAATACAACATCAAAAATTAATACAGTAACTCACTACAAACCTGTTTAAAGTTAAAATCTAAAGTACAGGGTTTCACTAGGCTGGATAGCCGTAACACTGGAAACAGTTCTTAGAACCTGTATCTGAATAACAACGTATTTCTATAGGATAAAAGTGAAATTGAGGCATCCTGATTAGATAAAACCCCTCTGAAACCTCAAGAGGATAGCGAAATTTCTTAGCTGAGGCTCAATGCATTTCTCTCTGTTATAAACAGACAATGTGGAATTAGACTCACTGTTGGGTTAAATTATTTTAAGATATATCTGCATGCTATCTTTGCCTATTGTACACTCAGCATGGATTCTTTCTGTTGCAGGTCTGCTGACAGGTTTGCGTCCCTTTGCAAACTATGCTGTAACCCTAATGGCTTGCACTTTGGCAGGCTGTACGGAGAGCTCACATGCCTTGAACATCTCCACTCCACAAGAAGGTAAAGTAATTTCAAAGGTCTTGACTTCCACATTTCAGTCATGAATAATAAAATAGGAAAGGAGCTAAATGCTGCAAAGCCATTTGCTGGAAAACCCCAACCTAATTTGATGACAAAGTGCATTGCCAGACCATAATTGCTCCATTTTTTGGGGGGGGGGTGCTAAAATGAATCAAACTCCATACCCTTTAATGACATGCATCTTTAATAGCTGTAATGCAGATTAATGTGCTTTTTAATTGCTGTTACATTGTTCATGCAAGAGCCTTGTCATTAATATGAAGCATCTGAAAGATTAATGAAAGCTTCCTCATTTTACTATGGCTCAGAAGTAAATCTAGAGACAGTCTGACTAAAAAGAATTGATTGTATGGCACAGTATGAAATTGAGAATCAAACGGTTGATTTCCATGGTCTCTTTTAACTGCTAAACACCAGCACAGGCAACAATTATTTCAGCCTGATGGAACCTCAAAATGCCAATTGGGCCATTTATTAATCTGTTGTACTTGAAACTTAAAAGTTACAAGCTTAAATTATAGTTCTGAAGCTGGCATTAACCACAAGAGCTACAAGAAAGAGAAAAAGCTTTGCCTTTAGCCTATCTCATTAACGTCTATGTATTGATTAATGTGGAGTTCTCAAAAAAAAAAAAATTGCAGGACATTTATATTAAGCATAAAAGGATATGATGTAAGCCAGTTTTTAAATTGATGCCAATCTAAATCCAGAGTTTTTCTCATGAAATAACATTAAATTGGTTATTTCACTCAGAGTCACTTTGAGAGTGACATGGGCAGTACCTAAATTTGATAAATAAATAAATAAAATAAATATTGATGAAAAGTTTAGATAGAACAGAAGGATCTGTCTTTTAGAGAATGATGCTGTATCAGGATCACGTAAAATATTCATAAATCATGTGTCAATTTCCAAAGTTAATTTTTTCTTCATATTCAATTTATTATAAGTTCAACTACCACACAATTCAGTCTGAATGTCTAAATGACTGTCTAATAACTGGGACAATATCAAATAAGTATAGATGTTCAAAAAAAGTAAAACACATCTTTCCATATAATCTTTATCTCAGTTCAGGGAGAAGGCAATAACTGCACGACAGAATAGAAATCTCCATTTTCTTATCACATTCTAGTTGATAAAGCAACCCCCAAATTTGTGGTTCATGGGTAAATATTTCTTGGCTACAGACAAACCCAAACTCATGTGATTATATGGGAATAGGTGGTAGAGTCCTTTTCACAGAGGTATCGATTGCCCAGAGCAGATTTATGCATGGCTGTTTCATAAATTTTGTCATCCTCCTTTCATCTAAATGGGAATTAATTAGTTCAGACTTTAACTCCAGCTCAAATCAATAGGGAATCTTTAGCCCAAACAAGTGATCATGCTTACAAGCAAGAGGGAAAGATTAACTCAGGCAAAGATTAGAGTTCAAAAGATTTACAAGTTTATTTCATAAACATGGAGCATAAGGCATGCTATAAGTTTAGATAGGCATTTAGCTGAGCAATAGTAGCTCCAGATCTTGAATCAGGTAATCCTACTAACTTCTGTCTGACTGGAAAACTTTGAAGAGTCCAAGTTGCACTGGAGGCCAAGTGATTCTCTTACCAAGCCCCCATTCTATAATGTAGTTGTCCCAATGTTCTTTCATGCCCCCATGGTCTGATTATCAATTTCACAAGCTATGAATCCAATAAATATACTACCTTAGCCTTTTTACAATATGTATCACTGTAAGCTCATAGACTTTATACAACAATAATACATAATTTGAACAGTATATTCTAGAAAAATATGGAACCAAACAGTTGATGTACTTTGGTAATTAATCATTTAACTGATTGGGAAACAATATCTCTGAAATAAGTATTTCTTGCATTTTCATTTATCTAAATGTGAGATTTTCAGTATTTGGAAATATGATACATCATGTGGAACTAAATAAGTGTAAATATCTAAGTTGGCACTTGAGACAAATGATCTTCACACATTTCTAGTTTAACATGAATGGAAGAGAGAGCTATTTGTAAAAAGTTTTGGTTTTATGAACATCTTTGTGATCTCTTCCCAGATGTCATTCAAAGTTCTTCTACTTCAAAATGTACCCTTAAATTATCTGTCAGATAAGTCCTGTTTTATATTCCTAAATTCAGTTAGCATTTCCAAAAGTATTCTAAATGCCCTCTGAGGTACATCAATAAATTGATAACCTAATGCTTTGCTATCATTTGTCAATATGAATTAGATTATTTGTGGATCACTGTGAAAAAAACTAAGATATAAATATGCAAATATAGTCAAACTTCATTATATTTGGAGTCAGTTTTTCTAAAATATTTCCTTTGAAATGATTGATATATTCAAACCAGGCATTCTATAAGTGATTGAGAAAATGTATTTATGCAAACATTGTTATGTACGTAATGATTTTTTTTCTTCAAAAAACAAAATCCAATAAAACCATGGAGAAAGTAAGTGTTACCCCTGCGAAGTGTTGGACACAAGTCAATGTAAGCAGTTTCTGTTTGGCGATGCTTATATTGCATGCATAGGAAAAATATCATAAGTCTGACAACAATCATATATTTCGGCTGTCATTTCCCCATTTATCATTTAGCAGACACATTGCTAACCAATATTGGCCGATGCTATACAGAAAACTTGAGAATGATCAAATTGTCTTCTCAAATTCACCAAGTTGACCCATACTGGGAGAATGCAAAAGATATCACCAAGTTTAGTGAATGCAGCTTTGACTTTTGGGAGATTGTCTTCTTTCTATAGTATGTGTATGCATTTCATTATAACTGTGCATTGTTTTATTTCTTACACAGTGCTTTGTACCCTGGTCAAATTAGAAAAACAGATTTCATTTTTAAGTGCGGTTTAAATAGATGTGGAGAGCCAGTTTGGTTTAATTGTTACAGTAGCAAACTAGAAACCAGGAGACCAGGACTTCTAATCCTACCTTAGGCACAAAGCTAGCTGGGTAACTTCAGGCCAGTCACTCTCTCTCAGCCCATGGAAAGAAGCAATAGTATACCACTTTTGAAAATGTTGCCAAGAGAACTGCAGGGAGTAGTCAAGGCAACCATCAGACACTGACACTGAATCAAAGATATCTTCCCCCCCAAAAAAGGTTAAACCAGGGGTGAAATCCAGCAGGTTCTGACAGGTTCTGGAGAACCGGTAGTAGAAATTTTGAGTAGTTCGGAGAACCGGCAAATACCACCTCTGGCTGGCCCCAGAGTGGGGTGGGAATGGAGACTTTGCAATATCCTTCCCCCAGGAGTGGGGAGGGAATGGGGATTTTGCAGTATCCTTCCCCTGCCATGCCCACCAAGCCACAGCATACCCAAGCCACACCCACAGAACCGGTAGTAAAAAAATTGGATTTCACCACTGGGTTAAACCCCTTAAATAGGTGGTTCTAAATCATACAACTCATTTGATCATGAAGCATTTATTTATTTATTTATTTATTTATTCATTCATTCATTCATTCATTCATTCATTTTTACAGCTCCACAAAATGTCCAGCCACCCACAACTGTTTCATTCCCCACATCTTTATGGTTGAGTTGGGCTCCTCCAAAAGCACCAAATGGCATAATCACACAGTATATTTTATATATGGATGCTCGACAAATTTATACTGGAAATGAAACCAAGCTTATTGTCAAAGGTGAGTTGTAACCACCTGATATTACCATATAGACTTTCACTTAGATTTGCCTGATTATCCCTTAGGAATTAAACTTCAGAGGAGTCAAGTATGGCACATGTCAGAATCATGTATAAAGTGATTGGGTTTACTAATGTATACTGAAAATATTAATCTATGTTTGTTGGTATTGCTTTAAATGTATTGTAAGCTTGTTAACTGTTATATAAGGAGAACAGGCTAGCTTGAGTCAGACTGACTGCCTGATTAACTAAAGAGAGTTCGTTTCTGCTCATGCTCCTGATAATGCTACAGAACTACAGAAAAACTACAGACGCCCAAGGATTCTTCTATTATATTTCTGTAGAAGATTTATCTGCTAAAAATTAATAGCTAAGTGCTAAAGTCTTATCTTCGTGTTAATATTTTTTGTTTTGGACATTGTTAGTTCAAGCAAGTAAATTATTTTTGAAGACTTTGAAGATCTCTGTTTTATTGACTCTATGATATCAAACTGTAACCCCACATTCTGATGCGTATACTCATTTCCTTAACAGCACATATTAAACCACTGTTTTCCCATATTAATTAAGTAAAAAGTGAAGGATTTGCTTTTCTCAGATTTAAAAGCAGTTCTCATCTAGCAATCCTTCTTTCCCATTTGAACAGTAAATGATTTATACAGACTAACTTAAATATGGCTATGTTAATGTGAGAAATTAAGAGATAAAAGATTATATTTCTCTTTTAGCAGTCATTGAGTGATAAGTATACATGTGTTAGCAAGACTATAAGTGTTCCCTATCACATATACTCAAGAGGAAACTCAGCAATCAAAAAACTTTAAGAGCCTCCCTCCTGCTCCCTCCTCCCATAAGTAGTCTAGTAAAGTAATGGCAGAAAATGAAAATAACAACCAGAGAATTTAGAACTAATTGTCCTAGAAAAGGTCATAGCTAACTATGAAGAACCTTGGAAATGAGTACTCCATTCTCCATCATTTTATTGCATCTTTTGTGAAGGCCTTTTTTACAACTTCATTATACGTCCAAGTAAGATGATTATTTAAATTGTCAGGGCGTGCAGCGACCATCTAGGGAGTCATCTATGGGGAGAAAGGAGGCAAAAGGAGACACATGCATCATGCCATCACTCAAATAGCAGAATTTATGTACTTCCATCAAGACCATGAGACAACCGATGCACATGTACTTTAATTGTGCGATGCCACTATGTGCGATGCCACTATGTATATTAACTTCTTGGTAGCAGTATTAAAGCAAATATGCAGAGTATTCATGATTACTTAAGCAACGTCACCAAAGACAGGGTCCAGAGATTTTTTTTAATGCATTTAGATATTACGTACAAGCTCAACTTGAATTAATGAGTTCATTACTGGTTTAGGCAGATAGTGCTTCTGAAATTCATTAATATTGCAGCTCAATACTCACTTCACACATAAGCCCGACTGAATTCAATCAGCTTTATTTCAGAGTAGATGTACATAGGGTTGGCTACCTAGAGTGATTCTGATGTTGTTGGTTGGATGGATATATACTTTTCTGTGAAATTGTGGGGTATACGATGTGTCAGTCTCATAAAAAAGAGCACCCAGCAGTGCAGCCTCCCTAGTCACATATAAGACTGGTAGGTAAGGAACTTATATGTTCTACAACTAACCAATAAATCTCAATTTTCTAACATGAGATGTTACCTAGGGAGGTAATGAAATAGCTGCCAAATGAAAAACCAAGTTCAAAGAACCCCTACAATCCAACAAAGAGCAATATATACATACATGGCAAATGCAGGCCAACCAAATCTTTCCTGTATGGTTTCCAGTAGTTATCATATTCTAATCCTGTTCCTTTAAAAACAGCCTTATTACTAGTTCATATTTCTGTTATGCTGTAAAACAATCCACTTTCTCACAACAGTTTTTTTTTCAAGTTAAGATCTACTCAACACATATTTACTTGTGTGTTTCTTTAAAATACTTTTAGTACAAATGCTTCAGTCAGCTGACTTTAACAATATATAATACATAACATTATAAGAATTAACAAATTATCAAAAATATCAAATAATAAATACAATCAACATAAGCTACAAAAAACATCATAAAATGATCTTGGAATGATCAAATCATAGTGAAATTCAAAGTGTTTTAACTTATTGGAGTGTTTAAGCACTCCAGTATCTTATCAATTTTCCTGAAACCAAAAATACAGCTTATATAATCATTTGCTCTGGGTTTTGCCCACTAGAAACCTTACAGTTTGAAGAACCTTACTATTAACTGTTACATTAGTCTGGTATATATCATATGTGTCAACTATGCATGCGTGGACTGCAGTTCAAAAACTTACACTACAGCATGCATTTTGACTTTTTTTTAACATTAGAGGCATTGCATACAATACCATGTAGCTATACAACTGTATACATGCCCAAATATGTAGCCTGTGTTGTTAATGCTAGTAAAATTCATAAAAATATACAATTTTAAGGCTGTCTTCTTTAAAGTTATTTTAAAGTGCTTAAGGATTTGACCAGAGAGCAGAATTACAGAATAATCATTAATGAATCCAGCAAGATTTCAAAGGTTGAGGAATCCATGCCATCATACATTCTGGACACTAATATACTTATTTATTTTTATTTTATTTATTTGTTTGTCAAACATGTACAAGATAGCAGGTATAGGTATAAACATAATCAAAGTAAATACAGATAGATGAGGACAATAGGACAGTAGGACAGGGACAGTAGGCACGCTGGTGCGCTTATGCACGCCCCTTACAGACCTCTTAGGAATGGGGTGAGGTCGACAGTAGACAGTCTAAGGTTAAAGTTTTTTGGGTTTGGGGAAGAAACCACAGAGTCAGGTAGTGAATTCCAGACATTGATCACTCTGTTGCTGAAGTCGTATTTTCTGCAGTCGAGTTTGGAGCGGTTTACATTAAGTTTGTATCTATTGTGTGCTCGTGTATTGTTGTGGTTGAAGATGAAGTAGTCATTGACAGGTAGGCCATTGTGGCAGATAATTTTATGAACCACATGTAGATCGG
>QLTV01000548.1:5894274-5929859 GCA_003457575.1 Thermophis baileyi
CCTTTTTTGAAGATAGGGATGACTGTGGCTAGTGACCATAAGTTGGGTAAGGAGCTAGTCCTGAAAGATTTATCGAAGATTATGCTAAGAGGTTCAGCTAAGGCTGTGGAAAGTTTTTTTAAGAAATATGCACATAGTCCATCAGGTCCAATAGATAGAGATGGTTTTAGGTTGCGTAATGCCTTTTCAACGTTATCTTCTGTAAAATCAATTTGTGTTAGATCGTTGTAATTATTTGTGGTATGACTAGGAAATATTGGGCATGAGCCATTGCTGTTTACAAAGACTGAGCCGAAGAATGTGTTAAAGAGGTTTGCTTTTGTTGACTTTCTTGTTCCAACATGCTCTTGTTTCCTCACTCTTTTCTGATAAGGAGAAAAATGAGGCAGAAATTTTTAAGTACTCAGTAGGAGTCATGAAAAATCATGGATACATGCCTGTTGTACTTGCGAGTGATGTGTGGTGGTTGTAGGATTCTTAACGTCGCTCAGAGCTTGACAGTGTAACTGTAGTATTTCCGAAACACCGAATCAGAGAAAATCCTCAGATTATTACCGAGTAATCCGGTTTCACAAAAACTCTTATTTCCTGGATTGAATAGGTTGCAGTTTTATTCCTGTTTATCCTGTGACATAGCAGTTCTTTTGAGTTAAAAGATGACCTAGAATAATCAAAAAATCCTTTTGGAAGTGAGCCAATCTACTTGAGATAATTTTACAAAGATTTGTTTGTGGCAGTTAATCAGAGGAACTATTATCACAACGCTGTTCATACAGAAAAGAATAAATTTTAAACTAAACATTCTAAAGTTTTAAGCAGTTAACAATAGGATCCTGTATATGTTTTTGTGTGTGATAAATATACTTAAAGCCTCAGACTACAGCCTAATTGGATTATACTCCACATTTTAATCTCATGAAAATTCAGAAATTCCTCTAAAATCCTTGCAGAGCATTCAAAATTGAGTTAGCGATAGAGATTAAGCAGCCTGACTGGGATGAGGTGAGAGTTTGAATATTCTTTTGTCAAGTGACTAAATCCTGAATCACAAAGGAAATTAAACTTGTTTTGCATACATGGCAGACAGGCAAGGTTAAGTTGATCAGACCTTTGAAATCTTGGCAGTAGAATGCATTTTTATTACAAGAACCTAGGCAAACTAAATGATGGTATTAGCATGGATGGCTTTACATTACAGGTGTCTTCAGCAGAATATTTCCACAATTATGGCTTCTAGCCAGGAGGTTACCTAGGGGTAGCAACTGATTCAGTTTTTAATTTTCCTTGGTGCTGCTTTGGATCACCAATTCAGCCACGTGGACCAAGGCAAGCATCTGCCTTGAATCTTGCCAAGGAGCTGTTTTCTTGGCAGCTGCTTGTATGTGTTAGATAGCGATGCTGGTGTCTGCTGTTGGCATCTGCTCACACAACTCTCCCCCCACCCCCCTCCAACAACACAGAAAGCTTAATTTGGTTAGTTGCCCTGATTTGGTATCCCACTTTATTTGATCGGTCCTAAACTAACCACAATTTAGTTTGTTGAACAAGATGCAGCTCATGTTCTACTCATGCAAGTCTTTATACGTATAGCATTTCTGCATTTGTAGTTGATATGGAGCATTTTACAATAAATTCAGTTAAAATATCTTGCCAGGCACATCCCATAAGCTGCTAGTGTGGTGGGTCACTATTGACACTGAAAAATGAGTCCAGTTAGAGAACCCCCTGAAGGCTCTTGATGTATACTATAATAAATAGTGCACACTTTAAGTCAAACTTTTTCATTCTGTATTCAAAGGTAATGGATTTTCAGTAACCATAGTAACCTTGGTTTATTTCTAGATAAATACATGAGGTATATACATTTTGGTTTTATTTTTGAATATAAGCTACCACATTATGTATTGCTAATAATATGAGAAATAGGATATAGGGTCACATAATGACAGTTTAAACTAGTATGCATTTTTCTTCTGGAAAAAAATAAATATTTATCAAATGTATAGACGCAATTAATATTCCCCCCTCCAGGTTTTTCTATATTCTTGTACAATCATTTATCTTCTTCTTTGCAAGACCCCCATCAATCTTTTCTGTGTGTGCGTGTTCATGTGCCTTCTGCCCCATGTCTTCTACAAATATGGAAACAAAGCTGGTTGTAATTTTGTATTTAAAATAATAATAATGCCTATAGTCAGAGTTGTATTTTCCTGGTCAGATCCAATCCAATTTGCCATGTTTAAATAGCAATAGCACTTAGACTTATATACCGCTTCATAGTGCTTTACAGCCCTCTCTAAGCAGTTCACAGAGTCAGCAGATATTGCCCCCAACAATCTGGGTCCTCATTTTACCCACCTCGGAAGGATGGAAGGCTGAGTCAACCTTGAGCCGGTGAGATTTGAACTGCCGAACTGCAGCTAGCAGTCAGCTGAAGTAGCCTGCAGTACTGCACTCTAACCACTGCGCCACCTCGGCTCTCTGTACCTGATGATGTAGCACAGAGGCAGGAATAGGTTCTGTTGGTGGATTGTCCATTCTACTGTCTACCAATCTTCTTGCCTAAATTTCAGATGCAGTGTTGAAAACCACAAGGTATTTGTGCTGCAGTGGCACAGTGGTTAGAGTGCAGTACTGCAGGCTACTTCTGCTGACTGCCAGCTGCTTGCAATTTGGCAGTTCAAATCTCACCAGGCTCAAAGTTGACCAGCCTTCCATCTTTCCGAGGTCGGTAAAATGAAGAGCCAGATTGTTGGGGGCAATATGTTGATTCTGTAAACCACTTAGAGAGGGCTGTAAAAGCACTATGAAGCAGTATATAAGTCTAAGTGCTATTGCTATTGCTATTTAGCTCTGGCAATTTTTTGTGTCCCAGATACAACTCATCATTTCATGGATCTTCTTCAATTCTTTTCTTGTTCGGACTTATCGGTGAATGAGTTTTGAGCTTAATTTCCTCTATTTGAAGGGGCAGTAGAAAGAGATATTATTGATTCCATGATCATATCAAAACTTGGATTGTTTGTTGTATTCCATCTCTGCAGGGTTGTAACTCTTCACAGAAGATAGATGGAGCTAACAGTTTCTTGAAGGTTCTGGGAAATGTTTTTGCAGTTTTGGCTGTCAACCCTGCTAAAGTTAACCAGTTAGTTAATTGCTAGATTTGGAGATTATTAGAGATATTTCTTTTTGCAAAATGCCACTGACTAACCATATATAACCCTAACTATATTCAGACCAACAATCAAGTGAGCAATACCCCAATCAAGAAACTGCTAACAAGCCAACAGTAAACAGTCCATCCCCACCAACACTGACAGGGCACAAGACATAGAATATAAACTGATAGCAAACCACACTCCTTACTAGCACTGAGGCTACCTGGTTTGGCTAATGAAGCATCTGCAAGAAAACAACGAAGCTCAGAGAGCACCAAAGACCCCCTTTATCATAAATAAGATTGTCAGGTTATGCTTTTTTTTTTTAGCTATAAAGCACAACAATTCACTTTCATCAGGATGAAGTTCTTGTTTTCACTTGAGTTCCTGTTTTATTTCTACTTATGTCTGCATAGTTTGTGTCACAATGTACTTTACTGGGATGATTAAATAATAAAACTATTCTTAAATTATGAATCCAGATCAGAGATGGGTTTCAGCAGGTTCTGACCAGTTCTGGAGAACCGGTAGCGGAAATTTTGAGTAGTTCGGAGAACCAGTAAATACCACCTCTGACTGGCCCCGCCCCCATCTATTCTCTGCCTCCCGAGTCCCAGCTGATCCGGAGGAAATGGGGATTTTGCAGTATCCTTCCCCTGCCACGCCCACCAAGCCACACCCACCAAGCCATGCCACGCCCACCAAGCCACGCCCACAGAACCAGTAGCAAAAAAATTTGAATCCCACCACTGATCCAGATGTATATTTATATGCCATCACGTGCATTCCCTTGGACTGGCATAAGAAGACATCAATAACAGCATTCTGGAGCTGCATTTATACTGAGATTCTCCAATAAGGGAATTTAGTTTTTGCAATAATGGCATCAATAGAACAGTAATGAACTTTTTCCTCTGCTACTTCAGGATAACCATCTAGAAAGATAAAAATGTATGTCTTACTTAGTCTGATGTTTTCTTTGCATAGTCCAATTTACATTAATTTGAGTGCACTAGTTATTGTTTTTTGTAATGCATCAACTTTAACCAGAACCAAATGTATATGGCAAAGCTATATAAGGACTATGAGTACAGTATATCTGTCCCATAAAATGCTAACAATTTTGGAATCTAAGATGCAGTTTGATGTAATTATAATGGGACATAATAGGAAGCCAAAGGAACTTAATATATTACCAGTATAATGCTTTCTATAAACAGGCAACAATGCATAAGAAAGAAAATTAAACCAGAAGTTCACTATATAACTTTTTGATAATTTGGATTTCAAAAATTTAGAATAATTTAGAAGATTAGAGAACATTTGCAATGAGAGCATTTTTCTACAACATTATTCTCTTCTCAGTTGAGCTATATTATGTTTTTGATGTCAGGGTTCCAAATAGCACCTAAAATTAAATCAGAGTCCGAGGCAAAGCATTCCTCAAAGTTCCAATTTATTAACAGAGCCATGTTGGCACGGCTGCGAGAAACCCGAATCTAAAGCTACAAGTTGATCTTTTCCACCCAGTTGAAAGATCAAGCCCCTTGTCCCCACACCCACAAGTTCATCACGTTAGCCAGTCATCTTCGTTACTCCCATCAGCTTCCGAGCAGGTGCTGGATAAAAGGTGACCTTGAGAATCTAAAGGAATTTGTTATGGCTACATTTCTATCTCACTCATGCAAAAGCCCCTCTCAAATTCCCACAGCAAGCATACATTCTAAAGCATCAAGTGTGGCAGGCCAAAGTCTCTAATAAAATATGGCTTCGGCCTGACATTTGAAGCAGCAGCTTTTGAGTCAGATTTAGGACAGACTGTAATATTTTCAAAGAAATGCTTTTGACAGTTTTTAAGAAATTGCCTTCACTTAAAGAACTCTTTGCACAAACTAGCTGTTTCTGCACAGCATGCTAACTTGGTTTATTGAACTATAGTTTAATGAATTAACCAGATGGTTCGTTTACACAACATGACAAATTTGTGAACTGCATTTTAGGCTAGTGTTCAGCCAGTATGTCGCTGATTAAATATGATTAAAACAAAATTAGAATGCAGTATGGGTTCAGATTTAAACTTACAAGTTTAACAGCCACCCATCCCACCAAACTACAATATCAGCACACATGTGGCAAAAGATACCTTTAGGAAAGATAGCAGCTAAGAAATGCTCTGCAATTACTAAGGAATGGAAGGAACTAATTTTAGCAATTACTATGGAATGAAAGGAACAAATATTAGAGAATAAGTAAGTTTTAGTTTGGGTTGTTTTGGGAAGTATGATTTAGGTAAATTTAGTCTAAAATGCAGACCGACTCATTTTATCTTCTTGTTCCTAAAGACAAAAAATAAAAGCAAAAGTATGATAGCAAGCATGTACTTAATCCACACTTTTTTTCTTAAATAATGAGTTGATTTTGAGACCCATCCATTAAAACAAGCCGTAGTTTGGTAAAATAAAAAAAAAATTAAAGTTGGGTGTTAAATTTGCGCAGGAATGAAGAGGCGAGACATAGAACAGTTCAGCACCTTTATTGTCTATTAGCTAGAACTAATACGGACTGCCGGCAGGCTGCAGGGAAGCCGCTTTTAAGGGCTTCCCTGAAGCCTGCTAACCACTGACAGCAGTTTAATTCTCCCGCCACTAGATTAGCCAATCAGCGGCGGCTATGCAAATTCGTACTCTGTACGTCAGTCCGTAACACCCCTCCCCTCTTAGTTTCTGTACTGTCCAATCAGGAACCAACGCAGGTCACGTAGTCACGTAAGTCAACAGGGCGCCGTATAGTTCTACTGGGCCTGCGTGATTCAGTTCCTCGGGAGTCTTTGACTGGAGCGGACATGCCTGTTGCTGCTCCTTCTCCGGCTTGTGGAAAAATATGGAACCGGCCTACAGGCGTGGCAGCTGAAGTCTCGGGGTTGGCGTCCTCTGGTCCCGGGTGACGTCGCTGGACTCAGGTGGCTGCAGGTAGGTGTTCGCGCTCTACCTCTGGGCTTGAGAGTAAGGCTTCCTGATGTCTAGCGGATAGGGCCTAGTTCTTGCCGTGGTCTTCTTGGTGAACCGCATTGTATGGTCTTTGGGGCGGAGACTCGCGTTGTTCCTGTCCTGTCACTGAGGTCTCGGGTTGAGTGGAGGTCTCTGGTTGACAAAGCCAGGATTCTCCCAACCTACTCCTGAGCTGGTCAACGTGTCTCCGCCACACCAGGCCGTCATCTAGTTTAACCTTGTAAGACTTGGGACTGGTAACTTCGATTACGGTGGCTTTCACCCACTTGGGATCCCCTGAGAAGTTCTGTGCAAATACTAATTCGCCCATGGCCAGGTTGGCTTGCTGGATTCCAGGGGTGTCTCCGGGTTGTACGTGGGGTTCAGCCTGTCCAGTTGGGACCTCAGCTTCTGTCCCATTAGCATTTTGGCAGGGCTCTGGTTAGTGGCCGCGCACGGGGTGATGTACTGTGCCAACAGAAACTGGTCAATCCTTTCTTGCCAGTTCCCCAGCCCCATTCTAGTTAGAGTCTCTTTGGTCATTCTCACCATTCTCTCCGCTTGTCCGTTGCTAGCCGGACAGAATGGTGATACGAGCACATGTCTTATCCCTAGGTCGGCTAGGAACAATTCCATGTGCCAGGGTGTCAGCTGTGGGCCGTTCTCTGATACAAGGACATCTGGCAGGCCGTGGGTCACAAACAGCTTCCTTAACGCTCATATGGTGGCTTCCGTTGTCAATGTGGGCATGTTGACCACCTCCAGCCATTTAGAATAGGCTTCCACCACTATGAGGAATGTTTGCCCCGCCATAGGTCCCGCGAAGTCTATGTGGACTCTTGACCACGGGCCTTTTGGTGTTTCCCATTCGAATGGAGTGGTTCGCAGTGGAGCCGGTCTGGTTTCTTGGCATGGTAAGCAGGTTGCCACCCACTCTGTAATGTCCTGGTCTAATTTTGGCCACCACAGGTAGCTCCTTGCTGGCCTATGTGGAGTTTCCTTCTTATTCTCCTCTGCAGGCTCTGTGGAACAACAACTCGCTCCCCCCACAACAGGCACCCCCTTGCGCAATATTCCTGGGTGTCCTATGTGGAGTGTCCTTATTATTCTCCTCTGCAGGCTCTGTGGAACAACACCTCGCTCCCCCCACAACAGGCACCCCCTTGCGCAATATTCCTGGGTGTCATATGTGGAGTGTCCTTATTATTCTCCTCTGCAGGCTCTGTGGAACAACAACTCGCTCCCCCCACAACAGGCACCCCCTTGCGCAATATTCCTGGGTGTCCTATGTGGAGTGTCCTTATTATTCTCCTCTGCAGGCTCTGTGGAACAACAACTCGCTCCCCCCACAACAGGCACCCCCTTAGCACAGATACTTCAGTTTGCTTGTTTTTAAAGATTTTGAATTCTTCCCCTTCTTCCTCCTGTGGCCATCCCCTCAACACCCAGTTTATGACTTTAGACAACACCTTGTCTTTTGCCATATGTTCCGCGATGTCTCGAGATGTGACGGGGCTGTTTGGTTCAATGTCGACCAGCAAGATATCGGCCACAGGTGCGGGGTCTTCCACGAGGTCGGGTGTTGGGCAGCGGCTGAGTGCATCTGCGTGTCCGATGCTCTTTCCTCGTCTGTGTGTTAACTTGTAGCTGTAGCCGGACAGGAAAATGGACCAGCGGGTCAGCCGGGGTGACATATATTGAGGCGTTTGTTGGTTGCCTGTAAGTAGACCCAATAGAGGCTTGTGGTCTGTCACAATTTTGAATTTTCGGCCATAAAGGTATTCGTGGAAACGCTTGATGCCAGCCACTGCTGCAAGCGTTTCCTTGTCCAGTTGGCTGTAATTACACTCAGCGGGTAATAATGTCTTGGAATAAAAGGTTATGGGGGCTTCTGAGCCATTGGGTAGTTTGTGGCTGAGGACCGCCCCCACTCCAAAAGGTGAAGCATCACACGTTAACAATAGGGGGAGGGTCTCGCTGTACTGCATGAGGATGCTGTTAGATGAAAGCAAGTCCTTTACGGTGGCAAAAGCATTGGCCTCCCTTTGTCCCCATGTCCACATGGTCATCTTCCCCAGGAGCCTATGGAGAGGCTTGGCAACGGTCGCCTTCTGCTTAAGAAAAATAGCATAGAAGTTGAGTAATCCCAGGAATGCTTGCAACTCTGCCTTGTTCTTGGGGGGTTGGTGCCTCTTTAATGGCTTTTATTTTGGCTTCTGTGGGGCAAATACTGGTCCCGTCGATCAGGAACCCCAGGAACTCTATGCTGGTCACCCCAATCTTGCATTTGTCCCTTCTGACTTTGAGCCCCCTTTCTTGGAATCGCCCTAAGCCCCCTTTCTTGGAATCGTCCTAGCACTTCGCGCAGCCGGGCTATTAATTGTTCCTCTGAGTCCCCTGAGATGAGGACGTCATCAAAATAGGGGACCACTCCAGGGATGCTGTGTAGTAATCATTCCATCATGCTCTGGAACAGACCTGGGGCCACGCTAACCCCAAATTGCAGGTGGTTGCATTTAAAAGTCCCCCTGTGCATAATTATTGTCTGTGCTTCCGCTGTGGCTGCATCCACAGGTAATGGTGGTATGCTTGTGCCAGGTCAAGTTTTGCAAAGACTTTTCACTGCCCAATGAGTGCAATAGATGTTGCACAATGGGCACAGGGTAAGCGTTTGGCTGCAGTGCTTTATTTATGGTCCCTTTATAGTCGGCGCACACCCTAATCGAGCCATCCGGCTTCATTGGGGTGATGATAGGGGTCTCCCATGTGGCGTGATCAACCGGTTCCAGGACCCCTTGGGCTATTAATTTGTCCAGCTGCTCATCCACTTTAGGTCGGAGCGCAAATGGGACTCTGCGGGGCTTAAGTCTTATGGGGGTGACACTGGGGTCTAGGTTAAACAATATGGGCTTGCCCTTATATTTACCTAGACTCCCATCGAAGACGGTCTGGAAGTCAGCCAGGAGTTTGTCTATCTTGTTCCCCTGGATTTGATTCAGTCCAGTGATGCCGATGCCGAGGGACTTGAGCCATTCTACTCCAAGCAGAGTCAGTTTGTGTCCCTCCATGACTGTTAGGGGTAGCTTCCCTCTGAAATTCTTGAAGTTGATTGGAACTTCTGCTTGGCCGAGCACTCAAATGGGATTTCCCTGGAAGTCATTCAGTCTTATGTTCTGTGGTTTGATCTGTTGCCTTGTGATGGTTGGCAACACTTGCTTCAAGGTCCCCCAGGACATAATGGTGAATATGGAGCTGGTGTCTAGCTCCATGTTGCAGGGAATCCCTTCAATGGATACAGTGATATGGAATTTATCACCCTGGCCAGCATCGGAGTGACCCACAGTGTGGTAGATTCCCCTGGATTCTTGGGCATTGTACTCATCTCTTCGCCTGCCCCGTTGTCCCCCTGGATGGTTCTGAACTTTGTCTCCCTGGTCCCATGGGTGGTCTGGGTGGGAATGGGGCAGGCTGGTATAGGGATGGTTGTGTGGCTCTGCAAGCCTCTGCAATGTGGCCCAGCTTTTGGCAGTGGCGGCAAATGGCTTCTTTGAATTTGCAGGCTGCCCTGGTATGGCCAACTAGGCAGCCGGAACACTGTGCCTGCCTTGGTTCAGAGTTTCTAGGGCTCACCCTTCTTTCTTGTTGGATGTGGTGCACATGGTCGTCATCGTCGGATTCTTCCTCGTCCTCCGGGACCTCGGTCATCCAATCGGTCTGCTGATGGGTGCGATGGATTCTGCTGGTTCTCCGGATGTCGACGACGATTTGTCCGACGATTCGGCGGCTCTTGCTTCCTTGACCATGTCTTTGAAAGTTGCTCCCCTCCGAATCAGCAATTTCTTCTGTAGGTTGAGATCCCTCATACCTAAAATAATCCTGTCCTTCATCATCTCTTCCGGATTTATGAACTCGCACTTGGATGAGATGTCCCGGAGTTTGGCCACGAAGTCATTGATGGATTCGCCTTCATGTTGGCGCCGATGGTAGAACTCATTTCTGCTGACCATTGGAGGGGCTGAGGGCGCGTAATGTTCTTTCAGCGTGGTTTGCAGCATTGTCCAAGAAATGGACTCAATGTCCGCTGGTGCCATCAGGGTTTGAGCCATTTTATATGTTTTAGGTCCGCAGTAGGTGAGGAAGAGAGCCTTCTTCCTGTTGTCTGGTAGATCCTGGAAGTTGTTTGCCTCCAGGAACATGCTGAACTGGGACATGAAGAGCCAAGGTGGCGCAGTGGTTAGAGTGCAGCACTGCAGGCTACTTCAGCTGACTGCTAGCTGCAGTTCGGCAGTTCAAATCTCACCGGCTCAAGGTTGACTCAGCCTTCCATCCTTCCGAGGTGGGTAAAATGAGGACCCAGATTGTTGGGGGCAATATGCTAACTCTGTAAACCGCTTAGAGAGGGCTGTAAAGCACTATGAAGCGGTATATAAGTCTAAGTGCTATTGCTATGTAGGTTCGCCATTCTTCTGTCTTTGGATCAAAGAATGCTGGAGCTGGCGACATTTGAGTAGCCATCCTGTAGTTTGGCCGGAGCAGGTTGGTGCTTGCTTCTAATATGACCACAGATGCCACGAGGTGCCTTTGTCCTGTTGTCCTTCTTCAACCACCTTCGTCGCCAGTGTTAAATTTGCACGTGAATGAAGAGGCGAGACGTAGGAACAGTTCAGCACCTTTATTGTCTATTAGCTAGAACTAATACGGACTGCCGGCAGGCTGCAGGGAAGCCGTTTTTAAGGGCTTCCCTGAAGCCTGCTAGCCACTGATAGCAGTTTAATTCTCCCGCCTCTAGATTGGCCAATCAGCGGCGGCTATGCAAATTCGTACTCCGTACATCAGTACATAACATTGGGTGAATCATAAGATTACACATAACATGAAGTTTCAATGACAGATTATTAATACTGAAGAGAGTTTCACTGGGACAAAGAAGAAATGAAGACACCTTTTTTTTCTTAAAACATTTGAATATGTCTTTGTCTTAATATTGACATGTTCAGTTTTAAAATGAGAAAGAATATAAAGGGAAGCAAAGTAAATTAGACTTTGATATAAGAGGCTGTTGCTGTCGTTTCAGCCTCCTAGATCTAGTGACTTAAACAGAAGCAGAAAATGAGCCAAGTTCTCAATACAAATGGCTAGCTCTTCCAATGGCTTCAAGGGTGATTTGTGTCCTTCAGCAGTAAGTGGAAACTTCCATATAATGTGTAATATTATTCCTCCTATGCCTCGCAGGAAAATACTGTTAAATGTTAAATCTTAGGACAAGTAATAAACTGCATTGCTTTTGGGGGTCTCCTACATCTGTTGGTTGTGTTGCCATAATTCATTACCATCCTGGACCAGGTAGAATCCCTAGTGCAGTTGGTGCATTTGATGTGATACACCTGTAATGCTCAGTTACAGCCCAGGGGTTAACAGCCAAGCAACAATAATTATCATGCTATATAGGTCACCGTTTTTGTAATATCCATAATGTGCTCCTTTAGACTGCTGGCATCATTCAAATACAGTTTTTTAGCTGCATTTTATACTGCCATTCGTTCATACAAAGTTCTACATTAATGTATTTGCCACTGACAGTATTTCTAGGATCATGTGAATCAATTAACACAGGAAATGTTACTTCAGAAAATATTAAGAATTGCCCTGTCATGGAAATTTAGTTTACAATGATGCTGGGTTTAAAAAAACAACAACAACCAGAGGATTTTGAATGTAAGATTATTTTTTTAATTGGTCAGGTTCACTAACTGAAACTCAGCAGAAGCTAGCAGGAAGCTTGATATGATGTGATTAGATAAGAATCCTAGAACTGTGAAAGGGACTTCGAGGATTATCTAGTCTGACCTACTGCAATATGTAGGGAAAAATAATGAAAGCATCCTTATGAAATGGCTGCCTTAAAAACCTGCCAGAAATGAAGAACTAGCAACTTCTATTCCACTGTTAATCACATCTTACTAATAGGAAGTTTTTACTTATATTTAAATGGAATTGAGGGTTGGGGAGGGTGGGCTGCAACGTGTATCCATTATTCCTGATTCTATTTATATGGCAGTGGAAAATATTCCCTAACCACCTGCCTTCTCATACTCTTTTATTTGGACATTGACATCACAATTGCCTTCAGTCATCTATTCTTCAAACTAAATATATCAAATTCCTTCAGCCTGTCTTCATGAGGCATACTCAGATCCCAATATTAATCCTCCTTTGAGCTTGTTCTAACTTGAAAATATTTATATTTGTGTGTGTGTGTGTGTGTGTGTGTGTGTGTGTGTGTGTGTGTGTGTACCTTCAAGTCACACTCCTGATGATTGCCTAGACTATTACATACTGCAGTATTCTTGGCAAAAATTTTCCCAGGAGTTTACCTTGCATGATTTTATCTACAGTATCATATCTTTGCTTACCCCTAAGCATTTTTGTCCCTTTTTTTTTTTTTTTTTTTTTTTTTTTTTTTTTTTTTTTTGTAATATCCTTCTTAAGTTGTGTTGATCAAAACTGCACGGTACTCCAATGTGGTTTCACCATAGATGTTTTTCAAGGCTTGTAGTTCCTTCCTAATGATTCCAAATATGGAATTTTTTACAAGCTGCATGGCGATTTGCTCTTAATATAGCACATACCGGTAATTATACCTATACTATTTTATCATTATTATTTGTATGCCACTTTTTCTAAATAACAATAACAATAAATTTTCACAAAAACCTACAGAGACAACCTATTCAAGATAATAATCACAGGTGGATTTTTAAAAACCCTTTATGAATATAAATCATTGAAATTGAAATTGTCTTCTTAGCCTGTGCAATAAAGGTAGGAAAGCTATGTAATCCTGAACTGAACAAAGGACAAAAACTTTCAAAGATTATCCAGGTGTGACATTACAATGACCCCATTAGGTTCAGGCCATAATTAAAGCTTCTCAAAAGTGTCCATGATTTTGGGTTTAGGATCTGCAACAAGATTAACTAAGATCTTGAAAAATAACCATTTTAGCAGATTGTTTCAGCAAGATATTTCAACACTGATAAAAGATGTCAAACATAGGTAGTTCCTGAGTTACAACTATGATGGAGCCTGCCCATTATGGTCAGAAGTCAGGATGATGGTTAAATGGTTAAGAGCAGGGATGAGGGGGTTGACATCACTGGTCAACTCCCTCATCCCTGCTCTCCCCAATACAGTTGTTCAATGAACGCACAGGTTATTAAGAGAGGAGTTTTTTTAGGAAGAGATTAGACAACCGTTTGTCTGAAATGGTATAAGGTTTCCTGCCTGAGAGGAGGGTTGGACTAGAAGACCTGCAAGGTCCCTTCCAACTCTGTTATTCTGTTAAGTGGGGGGAGACCCTGGGGGCATAGTGCAGGCACAATCCCACCTGCCTCAGCCTCCAAGGCTTCCTTTCACCCCTTGAGATATTCCATGCTCCGCTTGTTGCTCCTTGCGGTTCCCAAAGCCACTCGGGCTTCCTCACAAGTTAGAATCTTGCTTCTTCTCTATGCAGATTTTCCTGTGGCAAGATGGGCAGCAAATTAATTTAGAATATAATGCTTACACTTTAAGAGAAACATAATGCTTTCAAATTTCCCTCCTTCTGTGAAAGAATGTGGTTGTAATAATAACCAAATTAGCAATGTAGACATTTCAGGGTTTTTAGCACAATGCTATACATATCCGGTTAAAAATAAGTGGGATTTTCTTTTAGGTACAGTCTTAAGCATCAAAGTAGGACCTTATGACCTCCGGCTCCCACTTCTGCATTGATTTTTCAGAACTGGCACTTTGACGTCAGGAGACTCCAACTGTAGATAGCCCTTAAGGGTGGGGTAAGAATGAGAATGAGAGATTAAATTCTGAAACTCTTCCCAAACCCTTTTCATCCTCCATCTTAATGGATAGATTTGGACAAGCAGAGAATGGCATTCACTAAAGTACATTATTATTTGGTAATGATGTTTTTACAAATTTTAACTTCTGGTTTCCTCACCTGCAGTATACTATTGACATTCTGAATAGGTTGTTATAAAAATATGCAGCATTATATAAGGGCTTAATGATACCTGATAAATCTTGATTTTCCTAGTTCATTTGCAATTGAAAGTTGTCATTTTTAATAAATCAAGATTGCCAGTAACTTCTAAAATGCAGTAATTTTATAGAAATACTGATATGTAAACATTTTTTATCAAAGATAATTCTAAAAATCCATAGAACTTTTATTTACCAGAATATATTATAGTATTCAGTTTCTTTTTACCAAAAAATAATTTAACTAATTGAATAGAATAAAGCATATCATCAGATTTTAGTGTATCCAAACAATTTTCTTTAATTCTATTAAGCATTAAATTATATTTTCTTTTTGAGGGATGAAATGTTTTCAACACTTCTTGTGTTGTTGGCCAGAGTCAATACTGCTAATTCAAAATCACACAGAAATTTTTCCTTACATTATTAATTGGCACAAAGAGCCTGAATCTATGCAGAACTGAAGTCTTTTGGTATAAGCTTATGTATAACTAATAAAGGAGAATATTTGTAGCTCAGGGTTGACATGAGGGGTCTTTGGTGCTTTCTGAGCTTGCTTGTTTTCTTGCAGACATTTCATTACCCAAATTAGGTAACATCACTAGCACTGATGATGTTGCCTTGTTTGTGTAATGAAACGTCTGCAAGAAAACAAGCAAGCTCAGAAAGCACCATGGATCCCTTATGTGTAACTCTTACAAACAGGAAGTTGGAGCTGAACAGTGTACAATAAAATATGACATCTATTGAGAAAAAATGAACAATCAATCTTTTTGAAAGAAAACAGTGAGACCTGGGTTAGCTGTAAAGTTGGAAAGAAACTGTTATTAGAAAGTTTACAATGTGGCAGTCTATCAATATGGGTACCAATTCATTGTTGGAAACAAGCTGTAAAATATAGAGAAAATCTATAATAAATTGTTGTCTTTAAGGTGGCTGCCCTGGGGAATATTCTGTAGAATTCACATTAATAATTACAATTCTAGCATGGCTGTCAAAACAAAAAGATTCCCAAGCCATCTTGTTGATTAAAACTCTTCTTCCTTTCCTGTCACAACCCTGGCTGGATTTCAGTCAGCAAAAGTGAAACTCACCTGGACGGTTAGTTTGGCACATAACTCAACTCAGTTGTAGCCATCACCTCATGCAACTGAGCTCATTCTTGAACCTCTTCCAGAGTAAAATGCTTTCAGTAAGATATTAAATATAATGCAGATTCATCTAATTTTTAATGTAACTTTCTTGCTAAAATGGATGGGGGACATGATTTCAGTCCCACAACTAATATTTTAATATTTTAGTTTGAATTCTAATCTTAGAATTCTGAGAATGAGCATGTTTTGATATAATGAGGCAGCTAATTGAATGTCTCATTTGTCAGAGAACTTTGTCAAAGCAATTGAATAACTGGATTGAATTATACAGGACAAAGTTGAGCTTGCATAATAAATAAAAATAAATAAAATTCTACTATACTTTGTAGAAGGTATCAGGCATTATAGCCACCAAGCTACAGGACCAGTACATGAACACAACTGAAAAAGAAAATAAGAAAACTGAAAAATAAGATGCTCCAAACACTAGTTACTTATAGATAGAGCAGTCATCCAAATTTCAAAGTCTAGACAGACCAATACGAACACAACCTGGACTGACTACAAGAAAGCTTATGAACAATGAACACACACATGCATCTGTGAATACCCTGTATTATACAAAGTCAACAAGACATCAAGGACCTTCCTCAAGAACTCTGGAAAGAACAGGAACTGTGGAAAACAACACTGGAAATCAATGCAAGATAGCTTGCACAAGAGGCCAGCTAATTTAGCACATATCAAGGTGATGCATTATCCCTGTTGCTGTCCTGTACAGACTTGAATCTCCTCAGCCATATAATATGGATATACAGTAAGTTCAACAGTGGACTTACCATCAGCCATGTCCTCTACATGGAGGATACCAAAATAAGAGTGAATGAGACATGAACTTGCTGATCTAGCTGACACAGATTCACTATGAGGACGTTGGGATGTCATGGACTATAGAAGTATAAATACAATACATGGAAAGACAACAACATCCAAGTATCACCAAAGGATAAGATAGATTCTGAAGAGCCATCTCAATGGAATAGACAAGATCCACACCATCAACACTTATGCCATGCCTATCACCAGATACTCTGCTGGTATAGAGAGCTGGCCAAGAGGACATAAGGCTGCTGATATGAGGACCTAAACCCTCCTCACAATTCATGGAGGCTTCCACCCCACATCCAACTCCAAGAGGCTATACACCAGCTGGAAAGGGAGTAGGTGGGATCTGGTGAGTGTCAAACCCACTGTCCTGAATGACATCCAGTACATCCAAGACTATATCATTAAGATGACACCTAAAGATGAACTGCTGAGAGAATGTCTGAGGCAACAACACACATTAGAGGAAGGTGAAGCAGAGGAAGTGCCAAGACCCTGCATGGGATATACCATCAACAGATAGCTGAGATGGCTGACATTGAGAAATCCTACCAGTTACTGGACAAGGCTGGACTAAAAGACAACACTGAGGCACTAATCATAACAGCCCAAGAACAGACATCTAGCAGCAGATCCAAAGAAGCAGAGGTCTACCATACTAGACAGGACTCTTCATTGAACACATAGTGGAAGGATATAAGATATAGCAGGAACAGCATACACTGAATGGCACAACCAAATAGCTGGCATTGTGCACAGGAACCTCTGCACAGTGTATGGGTTGGACCCATGTATGTGAGAGATTACACAGAAGACTGTGGAGAATAATGGGGATAAGTTCCTGTAGGACTTCTAAATAGATAGGTAGATAGTGGCCACTAAAGTGGATGTCATGGTAATAGACAAGGACCAGAATACAGTGGTTGTGATAGATGTAGAGATGCCTAGTGACAACAAAATCAGCAAGAAGAAGTATGAGAAGTTAGAGTAAATATCAGGGTTTGTAGGAGGAACTAGAGAGTGTGTGGAAAATAAAGGCCAAATTGTCCCATAATGGTAGGAGCACTTGGGGTTATGACACCTAAGCTGGGAGAGTGACTTCAACAGATCCCAGGAACAACTTTAGAATTCTCTGTTCAGAAGAGTGCAGTGCTAGGAACAACTGAGATACTGCAGTGGCAGAACCCTCAAATTCTCAAGCCTCTGGTCAAGGACTTGAGATTGAGAAAGATACAGTACATGCCACTCCATACATGGGGTTAGGGATTTTTTTTAATGTATGTATGCATATGCTGAAAGCACTGATACTAAAAAATACATTTCGCTGGTCTGAAATTAAAATCATTTGCCACTTTATAATTTCTAAAGCAGTTGAAACCCAGGAATCTTATTTAAAGTAGGCCCAATGAAAGCAATAGAATGAAAACTAGTTACAACCAATGTGAATTTAATTAATTTCAGTAGGATTGTCCTAAATATATTTATCCAGAATGGCATATAACTTACATACTGTACATACTGTATATGCACCATTCATATATGCATCTTTAATACATTAGCAATAGCAATAACACTTTGACTTATATACCGCTTCACAGTGATTTACAGCCCTCTCTAAGTAGTTTACAGCATCAGCATATTGCCCCCAACAATCTGGGTCCTCATTTTACCAACCACGGAAGGATGGAAGGCTGAGTCAACCTAGAGCCGCTCAGAATCGAATGAATCGAACTTCTGGAATGAGCAGTGAGTTAGCCCTGCAGTACTGCATTCTAACCATTGTGCCACCATGGCTCTTATTATCAATTTTAAAAAGCCTGGAAACAAATCAATCTCACATGTTGCTTCCAACACTGACATCTTGGCTATTGAATATAACTATTAAAAAGAGATACTGAAAGCTTTTTAAAAAAACTTTGATCTAAAAAAGGAGACACTATTCAGCTAAGCTTTAATGGATAATAAATAATCAGGAAGGTCCTAACTTAGTAGCCAGTGAAGGTATGAAAATAACAAAAGCAGAGAACAGTGGGAATTGAAAAATATACCTTCATCAGCATGCTTGTGATTGGGGAATTCAGGAGTCTCTTAAGGGTTCACCACTTGTGAATTATGCATCTCACACTCACTAGTAGGCGTAAATGCATAATTCTAATCTGTTCTTATAATTTATTTATAACACACCAGTAGAATGTAAATTGTCTGCCTCCTTTCAACAAGACATCATGCCATGCAGATATTTCAGAGGAGGCTACATAGACAATTTGCCTAGGCTAGCACATTGATTCCAATTAAAGGGCACATAAACTGCTAATGATAAATTAAACTTGTTCTCCCTGGCTCTTGGGTAAGCTGCACAGGAGGGCTGCAAAGCAAAGTAAACAGAAAGTAACTATTCGTCCTAAAATAATAGGTACAATACAGCACTTTAAAAAAAAAAGAATTAAATATTTTCTTTATGATATTTAATAAAAGAAAAAATATTGCTTATAACTACAAAAGTAAGATGCAAATAGTTTCATATCTATGGCACTAGGGTTGACAGGAATGTAACAAAATGGAAGCAGTAAAGGAAAAAATTCATGCTAGGGAGATTTGTTGCTGATTGAAGTACAAATGAAAGATGCAACCTAGCTACCACATACACACAGACTGCATAGCTTGGTCTTGATCACCTTTGCTCTTTCACACATGGTAAATGGAAGCAGGTTGGTGCCTGTACCATCCCATGTGAGAAGGAGGCTTAGATTTCTTTTTTTTTTCTTTTTTTGGGGGGGGGTGTCTCCTGCTGCAGTAGAGTTTTTACAATTCGTGTACCATTTTCTACTACTTTCATTTGATCCAGGCCAGTGGGGATGGAGGCAATCCTTACTACATGCAGAATTCGTGTCACACAGTAAAAATTACCGTTACTCTCTATCATTGTTTTAAATAAGGTGAGGCTTAATTCAAGTTCAATTTGGACTAACCTTACTATCTCTAGGAAATATCATATGTCTTGCTTGAAATCTTACTTTTTTACATGCATTTCTTCTTTTAGTAGGAAAGCTTCATTAACTCTGTGTGTGTGTGTGTGTGTGTGTGCATGTTCATTAACTCTCTCTCTCTCTCTCTCTCTCTCTCTCTCTCTCTCTCTCTCTCTGTGTGTGTGTGTGTGTGTGTGTGTGTGTGTGTGTGTGTGTGTGTGTGTGTGTGTTTATGTGCCTTCAATTCAGTATTAACTTCTAGTGACTTCCTGGATAAATCCCTCTGGCTTTCTTGGCAAGTTTTTTTTCCCCCAGAAGTTATTTGCCATTCTCTTCTTCCTAGGGCTGAAAGAGAGTGACTGGCCCAAAGTCACCCAGCTGGCTTAGTGCCTAAGGCAGGACTAGAACTCCTGGTTTCTAGCCTGGTGTCTTAACTACTATACCAAACTGGGTGTCCATCCTTTTCTGCTCTATATCAAATAAATAGAGACTGTCCTCTGAACAATTCAAGGTTAAATCACAAACAGTAATAGAATTGAAATGCCAAATGGGCAAACCATCAAGTTCTGTCAGGATGAAGCCTGCAAGTCTAAGCATTTTACATTGGATAATATCAAGTATGGATAAGTTAAAAAAGTGATTAGTAAAGAATACATTTAAAGAATGAGAAAGCTTCTAAAGATAAAAGTCAATAGTGGACACACCATCAAAACCATCAATACTTGGGCCATATCTGTGATAGGAATTATTAACTGGATGCAAGCTGTACTGGACAATTTGGACCGAAAAATAAGAAAAGTGATGAGTATTCATTATGCATTGAATCCCTGTGGTGATATTGATAGATTATACCTGCCCTACAGAAATAGAGATAGAGGTTTACTTCAAGTCAAACTGTCAAAGAAGAAAAACATGCATTGGCTGATTGTGTAGAAAACAGCCAAGAACAATCATTGATGAAAGTTAAAAATTGGAACTTACTGAATGTACAGGAAACAAAACATGAATATTGAAATAATGTAATAAAAACAAGAACAGAATGCTGGCAAGAAAAAGCATTGCATGGACAATTTCTACAAGGGGGAAGTAGGTAAAGGTAAAATGTGGCAATGGCTTACAACTGGAACATTAAAAAAAAAAAAGAAACTGAAGGCTTGACCAAAAAATGCAGACTGTGCAAAGAAGCAGAAGAAACAATAAATCATATCAGCTTGTGTAAGAAGATCATGCAAACTATTATCAACCATAACATAACACAGTCACCTGGAATAACTATAAAAATTATCATGTGGCAGTAAAGAAAAATGGTGGGAACATAGAGTTGAGGTAGTTGAAAATGAGCAGGTTAAACTGTTGTGGGATTTGCTAATACAAATTGATAAAATTGTGGCTCACAACACACCAGACTTAACTGTGGTTGAAAGAAGAAAGTGTGGATAATTGAAGTGGCAATACCAGGGGACAGTAGAGTAGAAGACAATGAACTGGAAAAGATCACAAAGTATCAAAATCTGAAAATAAACGTTGAAATATTACAATATAAACTGGCCATGGTGGTCTCTGGTTATCGGCCCACTGGGTGCTATACAGGGGTGGGTTCTAACTTACCTCACTGCGGTTTGTTCCTCGCGCGCGCGCATGACAGTGCAAAAAAATTAATTTTTTTAAAAAAGCAAGTCGAAAACAAGATGGCGACGCATGCGCAGTGCCCGAAACTCGGCTTCTGCACATGCGCATGCGCATGCGCAGAAGAAAAATAAAAAATAAAAAAATTTCAAAAAATAAAAATAAAAAAGAAATTTAAAAAAAGATGGCGGTGCCCACGGACCGGCACCGATCAAACCAGATCCGTGACATCATTGTGACATCACCAGCGGGTCGCTACCAGTTCGGCCGAACCGGTCCAAACCGGGAGGAACCCACCTCTGGTGCTATACCTAAAAATCTTGGAAGAAATCTCTGTGTTGACAAAATTGTCCATCTGTCAATTACAAAAGGCCACACTGCTTGGATCCACAGATACCGAATACTACACTGATATCTTATGACAGTCTAGCTTCTTAGGAAGAACTCAATTTATATGAAAGCCAACAGCAGCTAAACCGGAAGCTGTAATTTTACATTGTTGTGCATATAATAACAATAATAATAGTATACCATCCAACTTTCAAAGATTGCATCTCTGCTTCACCCATCTCCTCCTTGTGTCTCCTTCCCCTTTGTTAAAAATGTTTTCCCCCCTTAGGAAAGAAGTGGTAGAGGAGATATTTATTTTGTATATTCAGCATGGGGCTGCTTTAAAAATCAAAGTTATTAGGTAAATGGGATAAAAAGAGCTTCTCTATCTCTGTTTGCTTTTACCCACAACCAATTATTTATTAAAAGTTTTAGTTTCTCAGCTGATGAATAGATAACTTGAATCTGAATTATGCAAGAGGCAAGATATCGGTAGTGTATAAAGCAATAGGCAAAATATATTAATTCTTTGAGAAGTTAAAAATGATGTAAAAAGAGCACTTCCTCAAGCATTCTTGAGAATGGAATTGTGAAACATGGTTGTCTGTTACTTAATTCTACAATGGGAAAGCATGAAAGATTGCACTACAGCTTCACTGTCCTTTCATCTGTCATTTGCTCTTAATTTAGGTTTTCTAGTACATTTGCAGTTAACATTACCTGGCAGCCTATTTTCAGTGCCAAAATTTGGATCACAAAGAACAATCATTGGAAAGAGAATGTCTTTGAAGATTTGCAAAGTGACTTTCTTTCTGTGAGTGACTATTGATAGCTTCTAGTGTTCTGGGATTATGGGACCTGCTTTCCAAAATTCTGACATGTAGTATTGAGGAAAGACATACACATTAAAACAAGGCCACTATTCCTGTCCCGCCTGAACTATGCCATGTAGAGTTTGGCTTTAACACTCTGTCTCTCTCTCTGTCTCTGTCTCTGTCTCTGTCTCTGTCTCTGTCTCTTTCTCTTTCTTTTTCTTTTTCTTTCTCTCTCTCTCTTTCTCTCTCTCTCTCTCTCTCTCTCTCTCTCTCTCTCTCTCTCTCTCTTTCTTTTTCTTTCTCTCTCTCTCTTTCTCTCTCTCTCTCTCTCTCTCTCTCTCTCTCTCTCTCTCTCTCTCTCTCTCTCTCTCTCTCTCTCTCTCTCTCTCTCTCTCTCTCTCTCTCTCTCTCTCTCTCTCTCACACACACACACACACACACACTTGATAGAGACGTGTTTAACTTTGACTTAGGAGGAGGAATAGGCACTTTCTTAGTCATAGAATGATAGAGGTGACAGGGACAATTTACGTCTTCAAGTCATTCCTTTCTTTGCTCTAGGCAGAAATCTAAAGTATGACTTGACTGTTGACCATCCAACCTCTGCTTGAACACATCCAATGAAGGGAAAACCTCCATTTCTCTAGATCAGGGGTGTCAAACTCGCGTCATCACGGCAGCATCACGTGACATATCGGGACTTTTTCCCCCTTCGCTAAACTGGGCGGGGGCGGAGCGAGTTTGACACCCTTGCTGTAGATAATGAGTCTCATTATCAAATTGCTGTTAAAGTTATCAAGTGCTACTCAAAAAGCGAGGATGATGGGGAAAGAAACATATTGTCTTAATATTTTGAACTAAAATCTGATATCCTTCACATTTCATGAAATATGCCTATATTTTATATTGGGATGCTCTATCAAATACAAACTGCTGCATACAAAATTGCCTTTTGTTTCAATTAAGCCCTCATCTTTCCCTTTTTAATATGTTTTGTCAAATACTCAAGAAAATTCTATAGTGCTGGCCAATAAATGCCCCATAGGAACTTATTTGTCAGGTTGCCTAAATCAATACGACATGCTTCCAAGCAAGCAGGTTTTGGATCCACATGTAAGAATCAGATTTGCAGCAATTAGTTCCTGATTTACTACAGGACATTTCCATTTATACTGATATAAATCTGATGAAACAGAATTATAAAATAATTGTTCAGAATGGCTATCCCTGCACAGGATTTCTAATAGTTCTTACCCCAGATAAAGCTGAATTATCTGTTTTATATGATTAATATCCTGCTTGAAACCTTTAGTGATAGCATTCCCCTTTTTTATGCTAGCAAATAAGATCAGGATCAGGGCCACTCTGTTTGACTGTTCACTAATTGAAATGAGAAAGCAAAGAAATATTAATTAAACCGTGGATGGCAATGTAATGACCTCATTTAAACCAACCATGCAAGGAAATTCAGATTTAATGCTGAAAAATAAGGCTAACAGTTGGAGCCAATAGAGGAACCTTATGTGGAGGGATATTTACACACTAAATAACTATATTGTGGTTCACTCTGTTTCATCAGGACAGCAGCGAGTGGAATACGGATCTTTTTAAAACAAATAAATTCAGAAGAATGCACAACTAGATTACTATCAGCTTCTAAATATTTACAATATATTTTTAGCTTTAGTTCCAAAACATGTTGCTATTGAACCATTTGTTTACCCTTTATACCATTTAGAATAATAGAATCATGGGGTTGGAAGGTGCATTGGAGATCTTCTAGTCCAACCCGCTGCCCAAGGCAGGAGTCCTCATACCAACTCGGGCAAATGGTTGTCCAATCTTTTTTCTTGAAAACTTAGTTGCATCCACAATTCCAGGAGGCAAACTGTTCTAATGCTTAATCGTTCTCACTGTATTGCTTAATATTTCTCATAAAGTTCTAAAATGGTGCATGCCTGCACCTGTACTGTTTTGTATGTGTTTGTGTATCTTTTGTACACAAATGTATTTCTAGTTTACCTTCTTTTCTGGAGAGGTTAAATATTTCCTGTTAAATATTTCCTGTTTTACAAATCAAATATTTCTTTTGGAAATCTTTTTTGGGAATTTTTGTGGGGTAACTACATTGGTTTAATCTTTTGCACAATCTTTTGTTCATAAATTATAAATGTAGTTAATAACCCCCAATGTTTGTGAAACTTTAATATCATTATTATTTAGTTGTCAATTACATCATAAAGAAAGACCTGAAACTTCATCTCAGAGGTGGGTTCCTCCCCATTTGGGCTGGTTCGCCCGAACCGGTAGCGACCCACTGGTGACATCATGGTGATGTCACAGATCCGGTTTGTTCGGTGCCAGTCCGTGGGCTCCGCCATCTTTTTTTTTTTTTTTTATTAAAAATGTTTTGTGTTTTTCCTGTTCTGCTGCTTGAAAAAGGGCCCTCCCGCCCGCGTGGGCTCCGCCCTTTTTTTTTTTTTTTTTTGAAAAAAAATGTTTGGATTTTTTTTATTTTTTTTTCTTCTGCGCATGCGCAGAAACCGAGTTTCTGGAACTGCACATGTGTCACCATCTTGTTTTCGGCTTTTTTTAATTTTCTTTTATTTTTCGGCACTGTGCACGCCCATGAGGCGTGGCCACGCAGTGTGGGAGGAAGCGAACCAGCAGTGAGGTAAGTTAGAACCCACCCCTGCTTCATCTATATATTACTGTAGTTTTTTTTACCAGATTCCTGAGGTTTCTTCACTTGTGCTGTGCATAATGATTTTATGTGAGAGAGAGAGAGTGTGTGTGTGTGGGTGTGGGTGTGTGTGTTTGTTAGAGGGAAGAGAAGTAAGTAACTGTGAGAATTAAGTAACTTTTTGTGCTCTGTGAGATTTAGAAGCATGTCTAAACTGTAAGATTCACGGTATAATTCTGTGCATATCTGTTTAGAAGAGTAAGTCTTGGTATGTTTTATTCTGAGGAGTAGGATTGCAGAATTGGAGATTATTATTTTATACATCTAAAGCTTTTCCCCCCACCAGGTGTCCTCTTGATGTGTTCTTACAAGGCTCTTATCTAAAATTTAAATTATCATTTGAAAAATGCTTAAGTAACATGTAACTTTTCTAGATTCAAAATCACGATTTTATTGTTTATGTCACTGACACCTGGCTGGACAAATTGATAGTAATATAATATTCCTCAGTAGACTTGCTGTACATTTGAATCACCATCTTGAGAATTGGTAAATTATGTTGGCTTCACAGACAAAGTTGTGATTCTGATATTGTCCTCCCTGTTTTGCTTGAAAAAGTTACATTGCCCATAAAACCCTTTCACCTAGATGGTAGTAGCAATAATCTGAAGACATCAACAGCTAAATGCCAATTGTCTACATCTACTTCCTAAAAAAATGACCTTTGAATGGATTATTGCTTGATAATTCCACGTACTGTAAAATAAAGCCTATTAAGAATAAAGTTTTGCATCCTTCTAGATGTCAGTGAAGTACAACTACCAGCAGACTCAGCCAGTGTGGTCAATATTAACAAATGCAGGATCTATAATTCATTATTGTCTGAGTCCATAGGCTCCCCATCCTTTCATTATAGTTTTGTTTTAGAGTAGGATTTTTTAAAATTAAAAAGGGGGGGAACAACTAAAAAAGGGGTATAATATATCATTTTAGCTATATAAATAGTTACAATGTGATTATTATTCAAGTACATTCTGTACTTATTATTCAAGTACATTTTTTTTTCTTTTGCTTTGGCAATGCATATATTTTTATTTTTCTATGTTTTCTCATTTATATGTCATTATTTTAAAAGCAATTAAAGAATATGTTTTAAAAAAACTTTGGAGTGGTTTTTACTAGAATAATGTCAGAGAATAGAGTTCATTAATATAGCAACGGGGAGATAATGTGACTCCGTTTACATCTTTACGTAGTCTTTAATATCATCAGACATTTTATCTATCTGGATGGATTTTGTAGATTGGGATGTTGAGTTGTTAATACAGCACTTGTTTTGCTCTAAGCATTTATAGATGGTAGTTTCTCATGGCAGTAACAGTGAAGATATTACTCTGTTTGATGGAATGGGGGGGTTGACTCAAGGCAAAGGAGAAGAGGATGATGAGGCATTACAGAAATATGTCTTCTAAGAAGACAGAAAGAAACTCAAAACAATTCTGCCTTGTTTTGTTTGGTATAGGTTGACATAGAGAGGGTTTTGGTTGGACTTTCAGCATTCTATTCTAATAACATAACCATATTACCAGTGGTGAAATCCAATTTTTTTTACTACCGGTTCTGTGGGTGTGGCTTGGTAGGCGTGGCTTGGTGGGCATGGCAGGGGAAGGATGCTGCAAAATCCCCATTCCCTCACCACTCCTGGGGGAAGGATATTGCAAAAAGCCGGTTCTCCGAACTACTCAAAATTTGTGCTACCGGTTCTCCAGAACCTGTCAGAACCTGCTGGATTTTACCCCTGCATATTACAGTAAATTATAATATTCCTAGATACTCCTGTGTGCTTATTTTGCCAAACTTGAAGGGCTTATGTCAATTTTGAAAGCCTCCCTACTTTCTTGCTAAAGAGGACTTCTAGACTTAGAATGTGGTGACACAACCTCAAGACAGAACCTCGAGACACCACTGACTGCAGAACAAGTGACTGAATAATTATTTCAGCATTAATATCAGGTAGTCATAGAAATAACAAACCTGTACAATATAGCACAAAGCTTACCTTATCTGGGACAGCCCCACAAGTTGCTCCATAGCCAGTCTTGTTCTGTTCTGTTCTGTTCTGTTCTCCTGGTAGTTTATCAGAGAGGATGGGGTGGGTGAGGCAGGGGTGGGTTCCGGTTTTCGTCGCTGCCGGTTCGCTGAGTGCGCACTTTGCTGCGTGCTTCGCTGTGTGCTTCGCTGCGCGTGTGTGCGCAGTTCAGAGGAAATAGAACTTCCGCGTTGCAAACTAGGCAAGGAGCACGGAAAACAGCTGTGGAGTGGCAATTCAATCTGCCGCCCCTGATCAGCTGGGCTTCGGAAGCAGAGATAAAGGTCAGTATAACCCAGGGGCGGGCGGGCCCACTTTCACAGATACAGAGAACCGGTTCTCTCTCGGCTTGGAGTCAGAGCTACCGGTTCTAAAGAACCGGTCCGAACTGGCAGCAACCCACCACTGGGGTGAGGAGAGAAAAGATCAATTCCTCATTTTCACAACAGAGTATAAATTGTTTATTGTGGGCAGGTCAGCAGAATTTCTTGCAGGTTGGATCAAAGTTGTGTTTGTTCCAAGCCTACTTAAAGAAGCAGCCAGATTGGCATTCCCACTCATTGACAATAATGATACCAATTTATCTATCACTATCACAATTTATCTATCAGCTATCACAATTTTATGCAAAGATTTAGATTCAACCAGAATAGCAGCTGCAAATTGGGAGATCTGACAGCTGACAGGAGGAATTCACTGAATTTATGACTACATGATTGATTTCCAGTTTTATGTCTTGGAATGATTTTCCTCTGCTTGACCAATTTCAGGAAGGACTTTCCAATGAAATAAGAGATGAATTGGTAAGACAGGTAAGATTTGGAAGAGTCCTTTCAGCTTTGCATGATAACTGATGGCAGTTTAGAGGAGTTGAGGCACAGAGGATTTGTACCTATTCATCACCTTTTCTTCCCTCCTCATTGCCTTCTTGGATTCTAATGATGTAGAATCCATGTAAATTAGAGCAATAAGAGAGCCCTCTTTACAATGGAGAAATAGAAAAATGGAGACTTCAGATTGTGTTTTTACTGTTGTGCACTAGGGCATGTACAGTAGCTTTCTTGCTCAGAGTCAGCTAGAAATACTGCATCTATGGAAATGTATGACTTTGTAAGTAAATGCTCAGACCACTCTAAAACTTTGCCTTCAGGAAATTTTGCACTTTCCCCTTCCAAGAACTCCACAGGAGTCCTTGGACAATTAAAGAGAACTTGAACACCCGATACTAGGCAATTGCAACTGCAACCAGACAATATATCTATTAGCCTTTGCACTTCTGTAAGCTTGCAGATTGAACTCTTGGTTCATTTGGACTCTTGGGTGAATGCTAATTTTTTAGATGTAACTATGGCACATCAATTTGGCTTAGCTTCACAACTTTTGGAAAAGCCTATGCAGGTGGAGATGAATTGACAGCAAAACACCTCTCAATTCAGCTCCCATACTGCATCTTATGACTCCTCTGGAGTATAAACAACCCTAAAGTCTTGGTTCTTTCCACATCCCATTTATGCTGGGGTAGATCGACTTGAGACACATAATCCTAATATTCATTGGAAACAATAGGCAGTTTCTTTTCCTCTCCAAAATATCAATAGCACTATTTTTAGGCATTTGACCCTTTTCATTTTCTCCTTTTTCATACCACTCTCTGAACTTCATTCTTTGCCAGAAAAGTATGCAGATTTTGTTGATATTTTGGGGAAGAAATACCCCAAAAGAGAAATACTTCTCTTTTGACTTGTAAGACATAATCAACTTAGTATTTATGTCCAAGACCCCAGCAAACAGGTAATATTCCATGTGCCTTTAACATTTAGCTTTAAAAGAGTTCCTAGAGAACAATGTGAAGAAAGAATTTATTTGCTATTCTTCCTTTGCCACATCCACACTCTTTTTTTAAATAAAAAAGTAAACTTAACAAGCTATTATGTAAATGATTAGAAAAGCAAATATGTCAATTTAGCATCCTTTCAAAGCTTATTCTCTCATCTCCTGGAGCTATAAACCCACTGGACACCATTATTATACAGTTTTCCAATGAGGAGCAACTGTCTGGAACATTCATCGATATCTCAAGTCCCCTCCTTGTCCAGCAAGTAATTATCAGAGCTGGTCTACTCATTGACTCTTCATTCCACCATGGTCATCAGCTTTGCTTTTCATGGAGTTTGTATTCAGTCCTCCATTTCTTCCCCAGATATCACACTTACCACATCCATTGTATGGATTAATTAACTAGATTAATTGTTTGTAAATGTTTTCCACAGGAAAAACTCAGACAAGTTCCATTTCTTTGAATTGCCTCCAAACTCACTAGACAATGATCACCAGGAAAAAGACTTCTTGCTTCCTGCCATATTGTCTCTACAATTGATCTTGTTGGGCAACAAGAGAAGGGAAGCTTTGTGTAAATGTTCCATTTCGGACTTATTCAGCTACCTGGCCTATCTTCATACATGGGAGGGGGAGTGACTCTGATGGTGATGGCATGATGAAATGTGGGTTTCAATCACAGAAGGAGGAGGGAAATGCTTGGTTATTACAGAAAAGATATCTGAAGTTTTGGAAAATAATCTCAAACTAACTGCCTTTATTGTATTAGGTAAAATGGAGATGAACTTTGAAATGCTCTCAAGATTGTGCTATAATACTCTAACCACATTAAAATATATTCTAAGTTCTGTTTCCTGACCTTACCAACCTCAAAAGACTGACACTCCCATTATTTTTGCAATTATGTTTTTTATATTTTGTCAAGCACTTGGGAAATCGGGAGATACAGGCAGTTCAAATGTATATAAAGACTTACTGCAAGCTTAAGCTCTCTATAAAAATCTGACCAACTGGCCGTTAAGAGAAATGGGTAGGAGATAAGAGAGGCATTCTAGGTGGGCTGGACTTGGCTCTCTTGCAGGCATGCAGGGACTCGTGACTTATGACGTGTTTGACCCCTCCCTCAGTCTCAGCCTGGTTATCTCCTACACATGTACCTCCTAAGCTGTGTAGATCAATTTGAAACCATTCGGAAAAGGAGGTTTTTTTTATTTGTTTTGAGATGAGGGGAGAGTTGTCACCAATATAGATAATACAGTCTCTCATTTTTGTCAAATTCAAGTGAGGGAGCAGACATTCTCTATCAATATTAATTGCTGAAGAAGAGCAAGAAAACTGAGACTTCATCTAGATAAGATGGAGATACTGCTGGTAGGTGTCTTGTCTACTCAGCAGACTGAGAAGACAAGACACCTTAGAAATGCCTTCAGTGGATTAATTCATGAGATTGTTTGTAAATGTTCTTTTGGATACAACATTTTTAAGAACCCTCATATGGAGCAAAGCTTTTTTTATCATCTTAAATTGAAATACTAATTATGACCATATAGGTTTTGACCATAGCAATCTACAATTTTTTTTATAATCCAGTTAGCCATTATTGAAATGTATTGTCTACTCTTCCCATTGAGTAAGCCTGTGAGGGGATGCTATGAGTCCCCCACCATATATAATGGGCACAGAAATGACAGGAGGAGAAGGAATGAGTACCGAACAACTATCTGTGGGAATCCATTCCCTTTAGAATCTGTTGCTCTTGAAATTCATAGATTCCTCACACTTCTGTCAGAAATAACTTCACAAGCGCTCACATTTCTTATAGGGCATTTGGAGCATAGAAGTCTAGCGCAGATTTTTTTTTTTTACCCATTAAAGTTGCTTTTGTCCTTCTGTTAATTATGTTATATTAATATGAATATGTCTATTGTTTCCTTAATGCAAACTGTCTGGAGTTTGGGGGTTATTTGAAGGCTTGGTTTTACATTTAGTCATAAATTATATGTAGTGATGCTACCTCTAAAAATAGGCCAGAAATTAGCTGATCAAAGGTAAGCCAGAGGGGCATTGACAGGGAATATATAGTTGTTCATATTATGACAATCCTTTCTGATTTCACTTCCAATTCATTTCTGGGTCCAATTTGAAATGCAGCATTAACTTTTAAATTCCTAAATGGTCTGGAGATCCAACGACTATTAGCTCTATTATCCAAAACATTTTGTCAGCAAAGATAGGAAAGGTTGTTGGAAATGAGAACTATTTTAGAAGAACTTGCAGTTCCTTAAAAACTTCGTAGTAGGCCACCAATGCTTTTTTGAATTCAGCTAGTACCATCATATTTCACTGCCATATGTAGCATCCATTACATCTTAACATTAAAGCGAATGTAAATTTTTCAAGTTTAGTGATAGATATGGTTGTAAAGAACTAAATAACAAAGGAAGTGTACAACCAAACCTTCAGTGTGGACTAAAGCCTGAAACATGTCATCATATTAAACTGTTTAGATAGAATGAGCTATGCTGTTGATAAATATGATACCTTGTAGATGAAAAAGGGCAGTGACTGGATTTTAATTTACTAATGTGGGTGTGAGTAATAACATAATAAAATATTCAATTTCTGTAGAAAGTTAAAAGGAAATCATTGTCTGTTTATTGGTTCACTTTGTAAATTGAAATCAATGAAATTTCTCCAAGAAAGGCATAAAATCAATTGTTAAATAGCATATAACTTGTGATCTTTAGAATAAATTGTAGTTTATTTGACATGAATCCATGAGACTTCCACATACCGAGTTGCCTTTCTTTTCGAGGCAACTCCAGCTAATTTTTGCTGAACCATTTCTAATGCATCATAGAATGATCTGTTTTTCATGTCCACAACTGCCTGCATTTGCTCTTATGCAAATAATCCAATCAAGCAAATGGAAAACAAGAAGCCATAATCAGGAGGGCTTGACAAACAGTAACCTTAGAGTTTTAGGGGAGAGACCAGGATTTAGATTTATGTTTCTACCTGCATCTGTTGAAGCAATTGATCCATTATGAAGCACTTGAATAGGTCAATTTCCGACAAGCGGTATAAATTGGATCAGATGTGGCAAGTAATTGATGTTGGTTTGATTTAAATGTGTGGTTCGTGTAGTTCATTGCTGGTAGAAATCAACCTAGGCTGTTGAAACTTGTTAACATCTCTGTCTCCTATTTTCGTAGTTTATTTATCATGTTGTACTGGGGTGGGGAGGGTGAGTGGGGGGAATCAGTTGATTTTTTTGATATCTAAACATAAAGATCACATTTCAGTCTTGCTTTTATTTAAAATGAACAGCTGAAGTGGTAGCAAGCTGCTGTTGTTGGTTTTTTTTTTATTAATTTTGTGATGCATTATGAGTCAGACACTACTAAGAAGAAATGACTCTCATTCCCAATTTTAAAAGCTGTCATCATCACCTCTAAAACTGATTGGAAAAAATAGCAATTGATGACTGGGCAGGGGAGATGTTAAATGTAGAACAGGAGAGGTTGGTCTGCCATTCCCATCCTGAACATCCTATGGGGAAAAGATGAAAAAATTCAACTCTGACCCTCCAAATGCCCCTATATACCCCCACCCTGTTGGCCTTCCGGAAAGCAGTGAAGACCTGGCTGTTCCGGCAGGCTTGGGGCCGTTGATCTCGCTATTAAAATCTGGCGAGATCCGGCCAAAAAAAGGTGTGTATGGGTTTTTTAATTGTTGTTGTCGTTTTTAAATTGTTTTTTGTATAATGTATTTTTTAATACGTTTTTTATATTTAATAAGTTTTTTGTGTGTTTCTGCTGTAAGCTGCCCAGAGTCCCTTGGGAGTTGGGCGGCATAGAAATCTATCTATAAATAAATATAAATAAATAAATAAATATATCACCAAATGATACCCTGAACTCTCTAAGTTGTGGTGCACAACCCTTCAAAAATTATAAATTGATAAATTTCCTCTTAAGTATCTTCAAACAATGCTGGGGGAAATCCCTGCCTGAAAGTCTTGGTGTGTCTTCTCTTCCATGATGTCAAGTACCCTACCGAGACTACAAGCAATTGAGTGGGGACTAATTAATTGGCCAATCAGAAGCTGACATGAAAAAGGACCAATCAAGAACCAACACCACCAAAGCAACCAAGCAGAATCAGGCACAAAGAACCAGTGAGAGACCACCCATTACCAACCTGCACCAATCAGAAACTAATTTGTCTAAAGACTAATTAGCAGCAGAATACCTGGCTACAAAGACAGAAGCCCTGTCTCTACTCAGTTACCAGTTGACCACAATGTCTCTGAAGTTGCCAGCCAAATTGCCAGGAAATCTGTTGTCTAGATGATGGTCACTAAAACCTGAAGCCCAAAATATTGCCCAATATTGCCCAAAATATACCTTTTAGCTACATATTCTTGTAATTAATTTGTAGGATTACATTTTCTATATTATATTTTTCACTATAATTCAGGAGCTATTTTTATATAAGATTGGTAACTAATTGACATTTACAATGTCCTAATTTTTGAAAAAAAAACGTACAGAGATGTGGCAGATACATGCTTTATTAAATCCAATTAATATTCATGTCCATTGTCCCCTTTTTGTAGATTTGAAAGTTTTTACACCATACCAGTTTTTTATCTCTGCTTGCACAATGGTTGGATGCAAAAACAGTACCCAAGTCACAGTGCTTACAACGGAGCTCCCACCAGTTCACGTGGATGTGCCAGATCTGATAATTTTGGATTCTAGAACACTAGAAGCACAGTTAAGTAAAATTCACTCTTTTTCCTCAGTAGTGTTGGAGTGGGACAATCTTGGCAAATGTAATAGCTCTACTCTTGAGTTCTTATTCTGGGCACTACAGTTAACTATGTCTAATTCTGGGTTCCATTGTTCAAATGATCAGTACCAAATTGGAGCAAGTTCAAAAAAGATGCCAAGATGGTGAAGAGTCTGGAAACCAAGCCCTATAAGAAAGGGTTAAAGAATGTAAGCATGGGTCCCTTTTCTACCTGTGACACATATAGTATCTATTTATGCAAGAATCCTAGTGAATTAAATCACAAATAAGGTCTGAGACATACATTTACTATGATTAAATGCACAGAAGTGATTAGTAATAGTATAGTGGCTCTGTAAATCTTTGATTACCATTTGCCAAGTTAATTTCCATTAGTCTTTATGCAATCAGTATAACCTACATATGGCCACAGCCTCAGTGCAAATAGTAATACAGGAAGAAGATTTTGTGATATGATCAGGATATAATTTTCACTCTAAACACAATATCAAAATAATTTGGGCCCCTGCTACAAATTTGATATTAAAAAGTTTTCTATGTTGCTTTATTTGTTCTTCAATACTTGCCCCAAATTGCTTGATGACTACATTAGCTTTCACTCTCTAAGTAAACATTATATATTCCCCCACTGCCCTCTTCAATTGTTGTATAATTATATGTTGCTTCTTTTTGCAGGTGGGATATTCCAAAGGAAGTAAATGGAACGGTATACAGCTGTATCCTGTATATTGCCAAGAAAGAGAAAAAATCTATAGTTTGGGATGCAATTTATAACTCTACAGATCTTTTTCAGAACTATACTATACAAGACCTTTCCCCTGGTACTGAATACTTCATCAAGTTAGCAGTAAGTTGGGGAAAGTAATAAATGTGACAGCTGAGCAAATGATAGCTTCTGTATGTGTTATCTATATTTTCTTTTATCTGTTGTGATGGAAGTCAAACTGGCTAAGTTTTCATAGAGCACATTAAAGGAAAAGAATAAATTGAATGTTTGTTTCAAAATAGGTGTGGGGAAAATCAACTCTTCTATGACCGAAAACAAATTGGATCACAGAGACAGAAAAGATTTGGCAATTCACTGCATAAGACTCATAGCAGGAACAAGCAGATCTGAAAAAAATTGGCCCCATTTTACTTCTTCCTTTAGTGAATTGGGTATTCCAGCCTGGTTATTAGTAAACAAAATGTAGATTTGTATCCTGTTTTTCATTCAAGACCTCAAGGTGGTGTACATAGCATTTCCTTCTCTGATTTCAAAGCAGCAACACTGTGAGATAGTTGGACTGAGAGAGAATGACTGGCCCAAAGTTGCCCAAAATCTTTTGTGATTGAGGATGGGCTAAAATCTGGCTCTCCCTTTTCTTGTCCAACATCTTTAACCATTATGCCATTCTGGTTCTTCTTTTTTTTTCAATAAAAAATAATTTGAAATGTTTTGAACTCATTTAGGGGATTACATTCATGTTAAAAAAGAAATGTTCAAGATGTCACCAGTCTTTTTTTATATGCAAATATCATGGAGCTCTTACCCTAAAAGTTTAGCTCTTTCACAGTTGATCATGACTACTGCAACTCCTACAGACAAATTGCAATTTGCAAGTCTCCTAAAAAAAAAGCCGTTTTTTTCAGCTGTTCTACTTTCTTGTCTTCAGAAATGATCTTGCCTTCTATTTCATCATTCAGAATCAATTTCCAGTTTACTCTTACTAAGGCCCCAAGAGACCAAAGCTCTTCGGAAATGCAGTATTTTCTAAAGTTCCTAGGTCCAAGAACTCTGGATGTTTATTTTTCAAGGTCCTGCAGCCTGTTTGGTGCTGCTATTACCACTTTCTTGTACAAAGAATAGGAAAAGATTCCTAAGATCAACTGCCATGTAGGTTTGGAGAAAGGAATGGGTTGATGGAAGAGCAGGGTTAGGGCTCTTCCCTTTGTGTATCTTCAGCCAGGTCAGGGTTGATGAGAATTGTAGCTCAACGATTAGATGATCATACTGTAGGTTCTCAGCTTCAAGATAGAAAATTCCCAGTAAGATTTGGGAGAGAAAGATTTGTGATATTTATTAACATACTCAGAAATACAGTCATTAAAGTGATAATTGTTCCTTATATCAAGGAAGATGATAATTCTCTCTCTCTCTCTCTCTCTCTCTCTCTCTCTCTCTCTCTCTCTCTCTCTCTCTCTCTCCCACACACACACACCCACACACACACACACACACACACACACACACACACACACACACACACACACACACACAC
>QLTV01000548.1:5929925-5948221 GCA_003457575.1 Thermophis baileyi
CTCTCTCTCTCTCTCTCCCTCCCCCCTCTCTCTCCTGCTTCTCTGTAGCAACTTACAATGGTGAAACTAGAAGGAAAAAAAATATTTATTGCAAACTACAAACACTTAAAAATGTCTTTTAAATGTCATTGCTATTATTTTGTGCAGTCATTTCCTTTTGCTTTTTGATTAAAGAACAGTTTAAGTTCCATGATACAACTGAAAATATCTTGAATATAAACATGAGATTGTCCCTGTTTGTTTTAAACACTCTCATCATTTTATAGTAATACCTATATAAGGACATTTGCTTTCATAAATGCCATAGAAAATATTCTGCTCTTGATTATGAATACATTTACATTTATGTGTAGACACTCTGTATGCATTCATTTTGCTCAACATGCTCTTGAATGCTCTAAATATTGTACCAGATTATGCCACAAGAAAATAATATACCTTCCAATAACAATAAGGCTTTGATTCAAAGTCCAACTGAACAAAGATCTTCAAATTAATTATGACTTGAAATCCACAATGATAAAATCTGGCCTTTATCTATTTTAGCATAGTAACTGTAACAGTTAACACTTAATTCAACTTTTACATACCACCCATTCCCATCCTTGACTTTAATCCGCTTACAAATATTCATGGGAATAAAAATTGTTATTTCTTTTTAGGTTCCTAACCAATGGATGTTAGGAACAAGGGAAGAATTTCAGTGCACTAATGATAGGATTGTGGTTCTGACTTACCTCAGCATAGTTTATTATTATTTTTTAAAGAAAAAAACCAATAACACTGATTTTTTTTATAACAATTCAACTTGCAATGTAACTGTTGAGGCAGCACATTAATTTCATAACACAGAGAGGTTTTTGGTTCGTTTGCTTGTTTTTACCAAAAGAAGCGCTTAGATGAACTGATCTGATCTCAGAGGTTAAGACCTTGGTTGAATTAAGAGGTAACTGCCTTGGATGGGGGGATCACCCAAGAATTCCATGACTAGAGTAGAGAATTCAAAAAACAAGTTTCCAGAAGTAGTCGATGGCAAACCATTTCTTCCTACAGACCTGGCTGGATGCAGGGGCCAGGAATTGAGTTTAAACTTTCATATTTAATCCCCCTTGAGATCCAGACAGCTCCCAGCCTGATAGTGTTCAGGAAAGCCTTTAAAACCTGGCTATTCTCCTTGAGGTAGGCAGGATAGACCCCTCCCCATTTGTTAGAGGGGATTGAGAGCCAGCCCTTCGCTTTAGTGATCAGAATACACTTGGAGTTTAGGCAGTGACTGTTCTGATTTCTATTACACCACCGCATTTGCATGGGTCTCATCTTCTAGGCTGCTGTGAGAGTTAATGTCCTAAAGCTGTTATCAATCATATACCTAGAAAATAACATATCTCCTTAAATGCCACTAGTAATATATATTGAGAGAATCACTATACGGCCTCCTGCTTGAAGAGGGGGTTGAACTAGAAGACCTCCAAGGTCCCTTCTAATTCTGTTACTGTGTTAAATTCAAATAAATGGCGGTGCTTTGTGAACCATTGCCAAGGCTACGGATTGTCCAAAAGAACTGTTTCAGAAAAAAAGAAATGCAATTCAGGACAAGAGTACAAATCTGTATGCCACTCCCTTGAATTTGCTAGCATAACTTTTTAAAAATGGCTGCACTCTGGATGTGTTTGACTACATTCCCCAAAATCCAAGTGATCAGCAATACATCCAGAAACACGAAGTTATGGGTACAAATTAAGCAGGGGGCAAATGATAAAACTTAGATAATCACTTCATCATCCAAATGCTGCTGTTGGCAATTTTATTCTTGATATATACATACTTGTGATAATAGCAATAGCACTTAGATTTATATACCGCTTCACACTTCTTTACAGCCCTCTCTAAGCTGTTTACAGAGTAAACATATTGCCCCCAACAATCTGGGTCCTCAATTTACCAACCTTGGAAGGCTGACTCAACCTTGAGCCAGTGAGGATTGAACCACTGGCAGTCAGCAGAATTAACCTGCAATATTGCATTCTAACCACTGCGCCACCACGGCTCTTCAGACAGTGATCATATCACTGTCTCTGTGTGTGGCATGAGTGTATGTGTGTCATCTTTTTGGTATAAACATGGCTTGCTACAGTTGCTGGAGCACCAAGTTCCTTAAGTCTTCTCTCACATCTTTGTTTAGGGAATTTTGATAGTTATAATTTCTTATATATGCAACATTGTAATGAAAGCATGATGCTACAATCTGGTTTTCATTGCCATGCTTTAGCAATGCATTTCATCTTTTCCTACCTTTGTTCCCCAGATTTTTCTCAAAAGCCTTCTCGGTTCTTAGAGCAAGAGAGACCTCCTTTTACCCCTGCCTCGTCCTCTGCTTGTCCTTCATAGTGGAATTCCAGTCTGGGCCCACAAGGATTGAAGGTTTAACAGTTGAACTGTTCAGTAGCTGTCTGCTGTCTTCCTATATTGATTTCTTAGGTGAAGACATCCTCTCCCCATTCCTTAGCACTTAAGTCTGCATATAAGCATATTCCCCTAAAAAACAATGTAAGATGCAAGAGACTCTTAGGTCCTTTTATCTACTAATCTCTGGGAGTGTGACTAAGAATGTGGGAATCAGTGAAAAAGACTGTTTACTGCTGAGATTAGCTGGGCAAAGTTTTGAACAAACATGCATTTCTATGACAAAAAATTCTGAAGGAAATTCTTTCCTCCTGTTCTCAAATATAGAAACTTTGTATTTATCATCGCCTAAATGTACAGTATATAATTGTTAAAATTGTCAAGAACCTTGTAAAATGCAAATCAGTTTACTATAATTCTTTCACATGCAGTCTCCCCCCGCCCCCCAACTCTAAAGTTTTCAAATAACTGTATTACATGCACTTTTCACTGGCAGTTCTTTCTTCTTAGATGCTTTGGAGGGCAGGATTTTTTTATGCAAAAAGATGAATGCTAAGTGGACTGCCATTTATAAAGTGTTCAAATTTAGCGGCAAAGACAGAGACCAAAGTCAATGGTTTGGAGGGTGTGTTTTTTCCTGTCAGCAGAGTGAGTATAGTTGACAACATACCAAATTCAACTTTTGACTATGTGAGGTTAAGGCTTGCCAAAATCTTGTGTGTGCAAATGCTGAAGAGCTGCTAAGACTTGCCTTGTCTCCCACTTGATTCTTCCAAGATATGTTAGCAAAGGCAGATGGGGGCTTACCTTGCATGTTAAAATGGAAGGAAGCAATGCACACAGAGAGACACCAGTTAGCATATCTACCTAAAAAGAAATATAAAATAATAACAATGTACCAAGATAGCAATCCTGAATCTATTTATTTAGGCGTGGGCCCCGTTGAACTAGTGGGACTTGCAGAATAGGCAGGTACATTTATTTAAATCGTTTTTCTCCACTCTTCAACTGTAAAGGTTCCAAAAGGGGGAAAACGACTGTCTTTGATCTTCAGCCTACAGTCTGAAAGACACAATTCCAACAAGAAAAGGAAAATTAGTGGATGCTTGGTAAGGGAGAATCAAATTAAGACAACATACTTCTGAAATGATATAGGGTTTCCTGCCTAAGCAGGGGGTTGGACTAGAAGACCTCCAAGGTCCCTTCCAACTCTGTTCTTCTACTTCTACATACTTTAAAGTTATTGGGTTCTTGGTGTTCCCTGAGCTTCCTTTTCTTCTTGCAGATGTTTCATAATCAGGTTATGTGACAGCATCAGCTCAGAGAACAACAGGAATCCAACAATTGAAGTCTCAGCTACATATAGTCTTCACTATTTTAATTTTAAGTCAATGTGAGGTAAAATACTCAAAGAAAAGAAGATGATAGAGCTGGTCTTTCAGCAAAAAGGATCCATAGGATCCAATCCCCTTTCCCCGCAATCCAAGGAAAACATAGAATTTTGCTTTTAGACAACTTCAGTTGTAGATGCTATAGTTTCCTCTCCAATATCAAACAGTATACTCTTACAGTATTTTAATAAAATGAATACAGTTATACAGCTGAAATGTTATAATTATGCCAAATATAAAATGCAGCAAATGTTATATTAAGAACTAAAAGATGTGGAAGGAAAAGACTTTGAAAGGTAAAGTTAGCCTTGATTCCTGGAGGTTACATGGACATTTTCATACAGGGAGACTTGACAACAGTCTGGAAGTGGTTTGTCATTTCCTCCTTCAGGGATGGTTTTTTTTTTTTTTTTGAACCTCCTAGTCTAGTTTAGAGACTTGGGATTTCCTAGTTGTCTTCCGTTCAAATGATAAAAAGATCTTGACCCTGCTTGCGTTTTTCAAGATCAGTCGAGATTGGCTAGGTGCTGCCACCTAGTGAGCTGAATCAAGAAACATAAGTTTCAGTATCTTTCTGTTTCACCTACTCCAAAGAAACCCAATAAAACTACCTCCCACCCCCATAGAGGGGGGGGGGAAGACATCTAGAAACGTTTACATCTCTACCTATTCCATAAACAAATTTTAGTACCCCCTTCCAGTGTAATGTGAAACACAAGAGTGTTAGAAAATGTTAAATAAGGAAAGATTTGTAGACAGTACTAGATATTTCAGTTCTGACTGTTTGCATCTACTGTAAGAAACTGATCCTGCTCTACAGGAGTCTATGGAGATTCTCAGTCATCCAGGTCATGGTTGCCCCAAAGGTGCTTTTTCAGGAGGCAACTGGACTTTCATGTTTTTTTTTCTTTTTCTTGTTTCGCTTCTTATCCAAGAAGCTTCTTCAGCTCTGTCTGGATGGTGGTGAATGGAAGGATTTATATTTGATCCTGTTCTACAGGACACTTTTTCATGCCAATGCCCTTATCTTTTCTGTTCTGATTCCCGGATGGAGGTTGAGAGCAATGTTAGCAGCAGGGACCTCTTCATAACAGCCTTCTTTTCTGGAGGGCCCTGATCTTGGGAAAGACCCTTGAAAGGATTGTAATTCCTCACAAACACACACAGGACTGCATAAAGAAATAAATCGTGTTGCTTTAAGAACTAAACATATGAAGACCACTCCTAAGGCACCAGGCAGAAACCAGGAGACTGTGAGTTCTAGTCCTGCCTTAGGCATAAAAGCCAGCTGGGTAACCTTAGGCCAGTCACTCTCTCTCAGCCCAACCTACCTCACAGGGTTGTTGTTGTGTAGAAAATAGGAGGAGGAAGGAGTATTAGGTATGTTCATCATCTTGAGTTATTTATAAAAATAAATGCAGGCTAAAAAACAACCTTTTAAAAAATGACTAGATTTCTTTACATTTCCTTTTCTGAATAGTATACACTGGGGATATATTTCATGTCAGTTTTTAATATTGATCTCTCTTTCTTTTTCCAAAGGCCTGCACTACAGGTGGATGTACAATCAGTGAAACTATTTCAGTAAAAACAATGACAACTGGCCCAGAAGGGGTTCCAGCTCCTAAAGTCCAGTCATATTCCTCTGACTCTTTTAACATTTCATGGACTAAGCCAGAGTACATGAATGGTGAGTGAACTGTTTTAGCCTCAAGTTAAAAAGATGATTAGTAAAGGTAAATTAATATTCTAAATGGCAGCTTCTATGTGGTGCTTAATTTTTAATGATCATTTTAGCACATAAAATACGGCGATGGTATCATTGTCTACAGCTTGGAGATTGAAGTTTTCAGTCCTGTTTTGCTGTTTCAGTGGCTCAAAAGTGCTCCCTTTTGATGGTTCTCATGTATTGCATTCTCTTATTTAATGCTTTATGGAACAATTCAACTGAAGGGTACTTTCTGAAATCTCTTTTAAGCATGTTGATTTTCTTTATGGCATCTTCTTAATTTTGATTTCTAAATACATCAAGCCATTGGTTTCATATCTGTACATTTTAAAGTGCTTGTAAGGAGGTAAATAACAGGCAAGGAATTATGATGTTGTGACTATATATATGTATACATATGCATACACACACACACACACACACACACACACACACACACACAAAATTTCCATATTGTCTTTCCTTTTCTTATCGTATCAGAGTGCATCTGGTCTTGTCAGTTAAATTGTCAGAGACAGCCAACAGCTACTGGGTCTGGACTATAGAATAGTACTAGAATTCAGATAAACTTCCTCTAAGCCATATTTCCTTTTTGTCCTTGAATGCCGAAGAATCTCAGGAGTCTTGCTAAGAAAATACACACTATAAAATGATCACTTTTGTACTACTGCGGCACTTGCAAATACCATAGCAGTGAATTAGATTTTCTTACAAAGGTCACTTGTTATGGAAGCCTTCTCCGATGTGGCCCATTGAAATGTTTTGGCACATCAGATTTGATGAGATGTAAGTCCACAAATTCTTAGCTAGCAGTTTGGTGGTTGCCAGGTTGAAGAGAGCTGGTTTATATGATGTAATCGGGTGGATGCTGGAAGGAGAAGAACTTCCTCAATTGAAATGAAAAAACTAATTGTAGGTCTAGAAACTAGAGTGGTAACCTTTTCCTGTTGAGCCTACATTATTTGTGCCACAACACAAATGTAGCATAGTAGTTTATATTTTTCCTGATACAAAGTAAAGTTCTGCACTAGCTACAGTAAATGTCTTTGGATCAAACATAGGAACAAAACCAGAGAAAAAAATGGCAGCCCTATTTGTATTATATATGCATGTTCCTACTTTAAAAATAACTGGATGGTTTAAAAATATCTGATTGAATGTCTACTTTCCCAGCAATCAGCTGAATTCACAAGGCTTATAACAGAAAACGATACTAAGAAATTGCTCCAGTTGAGCATAAAATACCTTTAATAATGTATTTGGTATTTTCGGAGAACTATAAATATCTACTGTAATCTGCAAGTTAATCTAGGTTTGAAGGTAGTCTGCCTTTTTGCTTTGAAATGACATAGTGTAATTGATTATTTTAGAATAAATTGTAAGCAATTAGAAATTGTTACAAGACAATTTCTATGGGAACAGTCTATTTGGCATTAGATATTCAAGACAAATATGTAACAAAATAAAATAATGGATGATGGGATTATCAATGACTACAGTTCTTTATGGTGGTATCGTATTTCAAGAACCATAGGAAGCACATTCTAAATAGCAACTATCAGCATATCTCGTTTTATCTGCATTTTGCTTTAATGCACTTCACAGATATTGTGGATTTTTACAAGCCCCTCCATCAGTAAACTATTACAACTCACTGAAGGCTCAGATGCTGATTAGCATTTATAGCAATGAAGTATTTTAAATTAAAGTATGTACATTGGGTTTTGTAGATGCAATGCTACTGTACGTTTAATAGACTATGATATAGTGTAAACATAACTTAGGTGAATTATATACATTAGGAAACCAAAAAATTCAGCTTTATTCACTTTATTGCAATGGTTGCTTTGGAATCATTGGTCTGGAACCAAATCTGCAGTTTCTCTGATGTATGCCTGTACATGAAAGTCATAGTAAAAAGAAACATACATCCTCCTACATTGATTTGGGATATTTCCAAGGCAGGTGCTTGGCAAGTGTACGTCATACAACAGTAGGACCATCCAGATTAGTCTTTGCTAGTTTGGAATTGGTGTTATTTTATTCTCTTTATCTAGATATTTGGACAATTTAAACAAAGATCAGATGGAACTGAACTATTCCTCCTTCCCTTATCCATCTAATTATAATTGTTCTGATAACCAGTGGAACAGCTTGCCTTCGGAGGTTGTGAGAGCTCCAACACTTGAGACTTTCAAGAGGAAATTGGACTGCCATTTGTCAGAAATGATGTAGGGACTCCTGCTTGAGCAGGGGGTTGGACTAGATGACCTACAAGGTCCCTTCCAACTCTGTTACTCTGTTACTCCAATTTTTTACAAAAGAATCCTGAAAATGTATCGTAATCTGTAATGTGTCATTTTTGAAGTATTTCATGGTAGGATAACCAATGGAAGAAATTGAGAATTTTAATTAAAATCTGTATTTTACATTTCAAATGATTACAATGCATATCTAAATATAACATTGATCTTAAATTGCAAGGAACAAGAGCAACCATTGCAGCAGGTTGTTAAAAAAAAAAAGCTTGTAAGGACTAATGCATGTAAGGCAGTAGTTTACAGATTACACAGAACTATTATATACATTTAAAGCAGATATCCTGCTTCTTTCTCAAGGCTGGGAAGAGAATAGTGATGACTAGAGCAAGCAAGATCACAAACAAAGAGCTTGAGACCAGTGGTGAAATCCATTTTTTTTTTACTACCGGTTCTGTGAGCGTGGCTTGGTGGGCGTGGCATGGCTTGGTGGGCGTGGTGTGGCTTGGTGGGTGTGGCTTGGTGGGCATGGCAGGGGAAGGATACTGCAAAATCTCCATTCCCACCCCACTCCAGGGGGAAGGTTATTGCAAAATCTCCATTCCCACCCCACTCTGGGGCCAGCCAGAGGTGGTATTTGCCAGTTCTCTGAACTACTCAAAATTTCCGCTACCGGTTCTCCAGAACCTGTCAGAACCTCCTGGATTTCACCCCTGCTTGAGACCCAACTGGGTTACCTATAGCACTAAGTACATAAATATCTCTGTTACAATGAACAGGCAAGAGAAATACAGTATGTACAATTTGAACATATCTAGATAGCTGAGCTTCACAGTTTGCTTTTATGGATTTTCTTCACTATGAACAGCTTCTGTAATATCTGCAGCAAAACTCTTATTTATATAAGAGTTGTATATATATATATTGAATTGAATTGAATTTATTAAATTTGTATGCCGCCCAACTCCCAAGGGACTCTGGGCGGCTCACAACAATATAAAAAACCATTAAAAGAAAACATAATAAAAACATTTAAAAACAGTTAAAAAACTCATACACACACATATATACATATATATATGTATATATGGCATCTATCTTTTGTACAATGAAGCATTTTACATAGTGAAGACATGTCTGTGCTCATTAGGATACATCATGGGTCTAATACTATAACCTAGTAGATGTTTTTGTAGTGATCAGAAATGGCAATTTTTATCTTCAGATCCCAGTTTGTTGACATAAGCTAATACCTTCAGTTACAGCTAATTTTACAGAAATCTATTATGTAGCTGAAGCTCTTTCATAGTAGATTGCCACTAGGTTGTTCAACTCTGTTAAATTATATCTTTTGATGAACCCCAGCTCAGCTATTTTGCAATGATTCAACACCATTTTTCATAGACTAAACAAAGATCAAAGTTTCTTATCATAGTCCATATGTTAACTAGATATTTTATGACGATATGTAGATTTTGGAGAGAGTGTGTTACATTTTATTGTATTGCCTTCTTGAAATTATTTGGTTTGCAGCATTTTATACAATTACCTCTAGCACATAAAATGGATGGAAGAGGCTTCTGGGCAGGCCCAGGGCCTTTCTGAGGCAAATTCCATCACCTCACAGCCACAACACCTCCTATTGTTGAATCAGAGATATGGTGTGAATCAGAGGTGGGTTCCTACCGGTTCTAACCAGTTCTTTAGAACCGTTAGTAGCTCGGCGATGACGACATGGAGCCGGTTCCGTTGGTGTCTCCATGGGCGCCGCCATCTTGGATTTTGCTTCTGTGCATGTGCAGAATCTATTTTTTTATTGCTGCGCGCGAACTGGCAGCAAAAGGATCCAGAACCCACCCCTGGTGTGAATTGTCTTGATAGAGCCTTTACATAGCTTATTTCAACACTTGCACAACCACACTGTAGAGGGGAACCATAGCTGGTTCACAGAGGCCTAAAGCACATTGTCAAAATATCTGATGCTTTCTGTTTGATTGCTAATTAAATAAATTCTTTGTTCCTTTTTTTACCATTACCACTTTTTGTCTGTTTGTGTGTGGGTGATGTGCATGTATCTACACACTCCATCTATTTGAGAAGTAGATTGTAAATATGAGCCAGCAGTGTTGCAGCAGCAGGCAAAAAAGCCAATGCAATCCTAGGCCGTATTAACAGAGGGACAGAAATAAAATCATATGAAGTGTTAGTACCACTTTATAAAGCCTTAGTAAGACCACACTTAGAATACTGCATCCAGTTTTGGTCACCATATTATAAAAAAGATGGGAAGAGTGCAAAGAAAAGCAGCAAAGATGATTAGGGCACTGGATGCTAAAACATATGAAGAAAGGTTTCAGAAATTGGGTATGTCTAGTCTAGTGAAAAGAAGGACTAGGGGTGGGTGACATGATAGCAGTGTTCCAATATCTGAGGGGCTACCACAAAGAAGAGGGGGTCAACCTATTTTCCAAAGCACCTGAAGGCAGGACAAGAAACAATGGGTGGAAACTAAATGGTATTAACTGCAATGATCTGCCACCAAAAGGTTACTCATCTTGGCTTCTGGAGTAATAGATCTATTAGTCTCTGTACTTCTTTAAGTACAGAATACTTAAGTACTCTAACCACTCTAATGGCAGAAAGTGAAGGGGAACTAAAGAGCCTCTTGATGTGGGTGAAGGAGAGTACAAAAGTTGGCTTGAAACTCAACATTAAGAAAACTAAGATCATGGCATCTGGCCCTCTCAATTCCTGGCAAATAGATGGGAAGAAATGGAGGTAGTGACAGATTATTTTCCTGGGCTCCAAGATCACCGCAGATGGGGACTGCAGCCAAGAAATTAAAAGACGCTTGCTCCTGGGGAGGAAAGCTATGACAAATCTAGACAGCATACTAAAAAGCAGAAACATCACCCTGCCAACAAAAGTGCGTATAGACAAGGCTATGGTTTTCCCAGTTGCAATGTACGGCTGTGAAAGTTGGACCATCAGAAAGGCTGAGAGCCAGAGAATTGAGGACTTTGGCCACCTAATGAGAAGGAAGGACTCACTGGAGAAGTGCCTAATGCTGGGAAAGATTGAGGGCAAAAGAAGAAGGGGACGACAGAGAATGAGGTGGCTGGATGGAGTCACTGAAGCAGTTGCCGTGAGCTTAAATGGACTCCAGAGGATGGTAGAGAACAGAAAGGCCTGGAGGAACATTGTCCATGGGGTCGCGATGGGTCAGACATGACTTCGCAACTAACAACAACAACAACAACAACAACAACTTCTTTAAGATTCTTTGTGAATACGAGCTTTAGGAGAGGGACTGATGCACTGCAACCACACCTTTAGGTCAATGAGGTTTGTACTTGATGGCCATGTTAGAGTAGCAAAGTAAAATTGAGCTCCAATTCAGAATAGCTCATGTAATTTAAATTAATTGCTTATTTAAATTTCAGACATAACATGCTTAAAATTGGGAAAGTACTATATAAAAAGGAGTGCATTTGTAGCAGGGGTGGGTTCTAACTTACCTCGCTGCTGGTTCGCTTCCTGCCGCGCCGTGTGACCGCACCTCATGGGCACACACAAAGCTCGCGCGCGCAAGTACAGTGCCTAAAAATCCGAAAAAAATTCCAAAAAAAAAAAGCCAAAAACAAGATGTGCAGTGCCGGAAACTTGGTTTCTGTGCATGCACAGAAGAAAAAAAAACCTGGAAAAAATAAAAAATAAAAAAAAATTCAATTTTTTTTTTAAAAAATGGCGGCGCCCACGGACCGGCACTGACCGAACCGGATCCGTGACATCACTGTGACATCACCAGCAGGTCGCTACCAGTTCGGGTGAACCGGTCCAAACCGGGAGGACCTACCTCTGATTTGTATTAACCAAAACTTAAATTTAAACTTAAAAGACAGTTTATATCCAGGACCAGTACAGTTCTATGGCCCATTAATTACATTCACAGTTTCATTCCAGACAGTGCTGCTTGCATTTTAACTTCGACAAAGCACTGTTAAATAATGTTCCCCTTGGATATGCAGAATATCCAGTGGCTTTAGATATTAGGTTAAAGGAAGTGGAGGGTTAGGGGTCAGGAGACCAATTATTTGTTAATTACCATGTAATTTCAGTGAGAATGGCAATAGTATGGATTTGCTTTCTAACGCTAAGTACAATGTAAATGTTGTATCCCTGGGATCTTTGCAAAGTTGCTTACATACAGATAGGGAAATAGGGAACAATAACAGAAAGTACAGTCTTTTCTCAAAAGCATTTAAACTGCAGCATCATAATGACTGTAGAATCCCTTTAAGAATCTCTAAGGACAAAACTTTGCCAAAAGAAATGCCAGAGATTCAATTTGGAATTAAAAATATTTGGCTTTTACAACTTGTCTTATCCTAGCATTTTAGGGTTTACTGACTATTTTGAGAAGATCATATTATAACCAAATGTTAGCTTACCAAAAAAGACCAATTGGAAGTAATGGAGTAGTCTTGACAAAAAGATAACAGCAGCCAGGGGTGTTTGATTGAAGGACCTGAAGGGCCGGATAGAGGATATATTCTTTGGCAGTTGGGAGCCACTTTTTTAAAAAATTGGCAATGAAAGGTATGATGGACAAGGAGATGATAGAGTGAAAACTCTGAAAGGGAGAGGGTGTGGAAAATTGTGTCCCTGGTTATTTACAATTTATTAGCAAAATTTAGTAACATGATTTTGAGGACTACAGTGTGAGAAAAGTAAAGATGGGACATCTTAGATTCCCTAATATGTTCCAGAGGTGGGTTCCTACCGGTTCTAACCGGTTCTTTAGAATCGTTAGTAACTTGGCAATGACATCACGGAGCCAGTTCTGTCGGTGTCCCCGTGGGCGCCACCATCTTGGATTTTGCTTCTGCGCATGCGTAGAAGCTATTTTTTTATTGCTGCGCGCGCACGCATGGCGCAACCCTGAGCAAACCGGCAGCAAAAGGATCCAGAACCCACCCCTGATATTTTCCATCTCTCTAATCATGCTACAGACAACTGGAAGTTTTAGAAATAGTTCATGGAATCTTCTTTATGGAAGGTAGATAAGCTGTAGTGGAGGGAAGTAACAGAAACCTTTTTTGTTTTTGGTTTGAAGGGGAGAGGAGTTCATTATCATAATATGAAGGTTGAAGGGCATATAAAAGGCATCAAAACTAGAAAACAAAATGAATCATAACTCTTCCAGAGTTTTGTTGCTGATTTGCAAAGGTAAAGTGAGACACTTAACTTTGGCGAAATTGCTGACTTATTAATAAAGGATCAAATTGTCAGATACTTTGTTGAAAAATGAGAGACATTTTGCTAGAAATTAAAAACCTTTATTTTTGGCAGAAGCAATTGAAATATCTCTAGCCACAGGGATTATCTCTGAGTTGAATTTTGCAATTATATGATGGGATAAGAATACCCAATTGAGATGGACTAAATCTATGGAAATTGCAGTGGGGAAAATTTGATTCCAAGTTTGTAGCTCTACTAAATGATATCCTGTCCACAATTCATTTAATAATTAAAGAGGCATAATCAATTAGCCTGGATTGAAAATTAGCAGTGACTGCTTGAGGCTGACAATAATATCATCAAGACCTCAAATCTAGAGTTCAGTCCAAGAAGATGCAGTATAAATTATGCTGGACTATCAGGTCCAATCAGCAATCATGGTTGCCAAAAAGTTTTTTTTATAATATTTTAAATCAAGGAAGGATTTCTGTCTGTCATATATGTTCTTTCAGTATTTTAATGGAAAAGACTTTTGTTACAAAACTCTTGGTCTCAACACCTAAGCATAGCTGGTACAGTTTATATGGAACTGCAGTTATTGGGTATGTTGAGAGCAGTTTCCCAATAGACCATTATACAGGTGTTCAATTTATGACTGTAAGTGAACCTGGAAGTCAAAGCACCCATGTGCCATTTTTCAGTTTTTTTCACGATGTTCGTTAAGTGAACCCATGGTTATCAATCCTAATGCCACAGTTGTTAAGTGAACTCATTCATTTGAATGGGTGATTATTATTTTTTTGCCAGAAACCACGAAGCTGTCCTATCCAATATGTGGTCACATGACCATAGGGGGCAGCACAATAATTTACAATGGTTTTACAGGGTATAAATGACTGGTTGTTAATCAAGGACTACTTGTACCCAAAATGTTCTTCTCCACTATATGGCACTGCTTCAGGGGTGGGTTCCACTTACCTTCCCCACCGGTTCGCATCGCAACGTTTTAAATTCAGGAGCTGATCAGCTGTGCTTCGGGTGAAGGAATAAAGGTCAGTATAAACCCAGGGGCGGGCGGGACGGCCCTTTTTCAAGCAGCAGAACAGGAAAAACCTTCCAAACAGTAAAACATTCACAAAAAATTCCCAAAAAAAGATGGCGGCGCCCACGGACCGGCACCAACCGAACCGGATCTGTGATGTCACCAGCGGGTCGCTAATGGTTCGGACAATCCAGTCCAAATCGGGAGGAACCCACCCCTGCACGGCTTCATCTTTGCCATTTAGTTTATTGTGCTATAGGATCCTATTGCCACAGGATCTTTAAATCAGGGACAGAATCCAGGATTGGGATTTTGGAATAGCAATTCCACTAAGGTACTGACACCAGTGGATCTGACTCATGAAATGTTTTACCCAACTCTTGCTCTTGAGAAAGAACTCATGAGAGCAGGTAATAACATTACAGGCAAAAGCTTACATTACTAGCGTATAGTCTGGGAAGTAACTGGTCTTTTTTGTTTGTTGGAGATTACATCATATCTGCGTATTTATGAATTTATTTTAAATATTGGGGCAGATAAGCAGAAGGTCTTCTCCACTTTCTCTCTGTATGTAGTTTAGGTAGAAGCAAGGTTTTTCTATTATTTAGTGTTTAAATAATATACTTTTACTTCATATATAATGAATGTCTATTAGTATTCATTGATATATAGGCATGTGGTGCATCTAAGACAACTATTATGAGTATTTTATGTTATTTTTAGTTGAACATTCTGCATCTTAATTACTGTACTTAGGTTCTTTTTTTGATTTCCAGCACTGTTGAATTCCAACTTCTTATAAAACAATCAGTTGGGAACCACATCAGATATCACTGAGATGTCACTTGGAGCCAGAGGTGGTATTCAGCCGGTTCGCACCGGTTCGGGTGAACCAGTAGGGGAAATTTGTCCTGATTCTGTTCTGACCTAGGCTTCCTTAGAAAGCATGAAGCACGCGCACCCCATTGCCTGCTGCTCTGGAGCGGAGGGACCGGCGCAGCAGGCAATGGGTGCACATGCATGGCCGGCGTGAAGAACAGGGCGGCGACAGCATGGCAGCGGCTTTTTCGGCGTGTTCAAGACCTCCGGTAATTTTCAGCAGCCTCCAGCCAGCTGCTGCTGCCGAGAAGTGTCTGGCAAAGAGGCAGCAGCTGGGAGGCTTTTTGCACTGAAAAAGAGAGCTTGCCTTCCGGACCAGCCTCCGCAGAAGAAAGAAGCCCGAAAGAAGCCCGAAGAAAGAAGCGGTCATGGGGGAGGAAGCGGGGCTAGGGCCAGGGCCTGGGCCTGTGAAGGAGGGGAAATGGGGCGACGCATGCGACTGTGAAGGGAGAGCGGGCGGCATGCAGGAGGAGGCCTTTGACAGATCAGGCCAGGCCTGGACAGAAAATAAGTAGAAAGAAAGGCTGCAATAGCTGTAAATTCAAATTTTTTGTGGGCATGGCTTGATGGGGGTCATGTGACTGAGTGGGAGTGGCTGTGAGTGATGTCAAGTTGGCCACGCCCACTCAGTCACATGACCCCCCCCAAGCCACACCTACAGAACCGGTAGGAAAAAAAAATGAATCCCACCACTGCTTGGAGCCCAAGCAAACTGGATTTCTGAAAAGGTGATTCCTAAGCTATTAAGTGAGCTATAGAGGCAAAAATAGAGAGCCGAGGTGGCGCAGTGGTTAGAGTGCAGTACTGCAGGCTACTTCAGCTGACTGCTAGCTGCAGTTTGGCAGTTCAAATCTCACCGGCTCAAGGTTGACTCAGCCTTCCATTCTTCCAAGGTGGGTAAAATGAGGACCCAGATTGTTGGGGGCAATATGCTAACTCTGTAAACCGCTTAGAGAGGGCTGTAAAGCACTATGAAGCGGTATATAAGTCTAAGTGCTATTGCTAAGTGCTAAAAATAAAAGAATATTAATAGCATTGGAAATCTGCTGAGCTTCAATTTAGAACAGTTTTTTGATGTCTCAAGTCTATTCTGCTTGTAGAGAATGAGACACTAGGGCAGTATGAAATACATTTTCAGAGTACAAGTAGAAAACATGAAAGAAAAGTATGACATTTCATTACCCAAACTAGTCAACATCATCAGTGTTACACTAAACTAGCACTGATATTATCTAATTTGGGTAATGAAATGTCTGCAAGAAAACAACCAAGCTCAGAGAGCATCAAGGATCCTTCATTTCAACCCCCAAGCTCAAGTCTGAGCTACAAATATTTTCCTTTAAAGAAAGGAAAGTATGCTAAACCATGAAATTTAATTTAAACCATGAAACCATGAAATCCAAAGCTTGGAAGTATCTTTAGAATGTCTCTCCAGTCTGATAACAATCAGAAAAAACTTTGCAATCTTGTAGCAACTTTGGGTGGTAAATCACTCTAGTAAGTGACACCTAAGGAACTGAAATCCATAGTACTACCTGATACATAGAAAACAGTATCATTGCAATTAGAGCAGATGATGGTGAATTGGAATAAAATTCAGTTCAGGAGGACTGTAACAGATATTGATAAGTCCTTTTAGATATTGGTGAGATACTTTCCCCGCTCCCTTTCCTCTTCATTTTTTTTTCCAGCAGGAATATGTTTGCTGTTAACTTCCTGTCCTCTCATTTCCTGCTTCTGGATATGATATGCTAAAGGTTTGCCACCTGTGTGAAATTATTTGGTTAGAATGAAGAAATAAGAGAAGGCATGGTAATATGATGGTAAAGCTCCTTTCAAAATGTGCTGGAAGGAATAGCCAAAAATAATGTGGTAAAAGAGAAGAAGAGAAGCAGGAAACTAATTGGGATGAAATGTTTTTGCCCTAGAGCAGAATGTGTTGGATGCAGCATTTTCAAACACTGTTTCATGATATGGGAAACAATTCAGCTTATATTAAATAACAGAAGTTCATAGGTGTGCAAAGGACAACCCTAGGCATTGCAAATCTGGATTATAAACCGCCCCCCAATGGCAATTTTCTTTTCCTAGAAGCAAACACGGTCCATTGAGGGAGAATCTAAAGTATTCCTGTCAGACATTACCTTACTTGGGGTAATTTTCAGCTATCTGAAAACATTGTCCTGAGATGTTATTATATATCTATTGAATTCTTGTATTAGTACCTTTTGATACAGTATATTTCAAATTTTACATCCCAGTGGATAAAAACAATTCTTTCAGTTTTATTACAACAGCAATAATTTATACAGCAGCTTGATGCTGAAAGAATGCTTTCGCATTAAGGTAGTTTAATTATGCCTGGAGAATAGAAAATCTTCATGTCAATTGCCAACCAAAGAAATTTCCCCAAGGTTTTTGATGGAACAAATATTAGCAATATAGTACATATCATAGGTGAAACAGAATCATATTAAAAGGAAATATACAAGAGGACAAACATGAAGAGAAAAAAATTGTCAGGAATTAAATTTGCAGCAAAAAGGTAGTTATAAATTATATTTTATGCGGTGTGTTAAAATACAATGATTCCCTTTCAGTGTGACCATATCAAGACTTTAGGTTGGAGAAGGTCACTTTAGAAACATCCCTACATTTGTCTTGTCACTTTTTAACTTTTGTGAGATGAGAAAAACTGAAATAATTTTACATAAATTATTCTCTGAAGTATTTTTATTTAAATATAACATACAATGATGAGAGGGGACGAGCAAAATACTTGCTTATCTGTGATGTTCTGTCATGACCATTACATAATTGCTCATGTCCCACTCTCCATGCAAGGATCTGCTTTCCCAATTAATCAGTTACTCAAATATTGTACTGTGAATGTAACAAAGTGTTTCTACAAAAGGGACAGCAAAACCACATAGACTAGAGATTAACACACTGATGAAGGATTGTGAAGATTTAAAGCCATCATTTGTTATGGAAGCTCTTCTCCCAATCTATTGCACAAGGTGGTTGTAGGGGACAAAATGGAGAAACAGTTCTGCACACAGCTTTGGGAGAAAGTAACAAATTAAGATATATAACTGATAAATCGGTATCATATTAAATGCTGAATTTGGATTAATCTCCTCATTATTTTAATTTTGAAGTAATATGTTTGCTTTTCTATAGTCTAGCTCAGCGGTTCTCAACCTGTGGGTCGCGACACCTTTGGGGGTTGAATGACCGTTTCACAGGGGTCACCGCGCACGCTAGCCTGCCATCTTGGTGCCACCATCAGCAGGGGTGAAATACTCCAGTTTGGCCGTGCCTGCGGGTCGCCGGACAGCTGGAAGCGACGG
>QLTV01000548.1:5949230-5960880 GCA_003457575.1 Thermophis baileyi
TTCCCCCACCCCATGCATGCATGCACAACCCCCTGCATGCGCATGTGACAACCCCCCATGCATGTGCACACATCTCCCACATGCACCCCACCCTCCACGCATGCGTGGCAGAGACCCGAAAATCAGCTGGCCAACAGGAGGCGTGAGCGCATGCGCGGTGGAGCTGAGCTGGGGCAACAGCTCGCATGCCATCAGAGAGGGCAGTGCGTGCCACCTCTGGCACACGTACCATAGGTTCACCATCACGGCCATAGAGAGTCAAGGCAAGATTTCACTTGAGTTTCATTTGAACACATTCTTCCCAGGCTTAATTCCAGTTTCATAGTTATTGGTTTTATTGTTGCGAGCCACCTAGAGTTCTGCTTATGATGAGTGGCCATACAAAACATTTAAATAAATAATAATAAATACATAAGTCCTTGACTTATGACCACAATTGGGACCAGAATTTCTGTTGCTAAGCAAGATGGTTGTTAAGTGAGTTGTGGTGAATTTTGCAATATTTTGCCATGGTTGTTAAACAAATCCCTGCAGCTGGGTGAATCATGTGGTCATTAAGCAAAGCCGGCTCCCCCCATTAACTTTGCTTTTTGGAAGCCAGTTGGAAGAATTGGAAATAGCGATCACATGACCTTGGGAATCTGCAACTGTTGCAAATACATAGAGGTTACCAAGCACCTGAATTTTGATCACATGACCATGAGGATGCTGTGACAGTTGTAAGACTGAGGTCTGGTTGTAAGTCACTTTTTTCAGTACCATGTAACTTTGAATAGTCACTAAATGAATGGTTGTAAGTTGAGGACTACTTATAAATATATATTCTGAAATAGGCTTCACTGAGTTCAATGTGACCTACTCCTAGATTAGTGTAACCTTTCAAATGTACCTTTATTGTGATTTAACAGTTAATATGTTTCTCTTTTATTGCTATTGTTTTTAAAATAGGATTTATTACTAGTTATGGATTGTACATGAATGGAATTCTGGTGCAGAATTCCTCAAAAGTGACCTATTATATTTCTGGCCTTTCTCCTTGGAGTCTCCATGCCTTCAGAGTTCAAGCATGCACAGCAAACGGCTGTGCTTTGGGCCCACTGGTGAGTTCTTCCATTTACATTCTGAGAATGCAATAAATGTCATTTGATACTGAATATCAAAGTAAATGGTGTCGATTCTCACTGGTCAGTATTAACCCATCTGACATTTTACAAAAATGCCATTAAAAGCTGCAATGGATTCAAATAGCTTACTACTAAGCACTTTTTCAAAATACCATATAGATACAGTAAAGTCAGAGACATTGGGGAGGGGAGAAATGAGAGAAAAATGTGTATAATTGAAATTAAGGGAAGTTGATACATTTAAAAGGCACAACTTGGTTCAATCTGATTTATAAGGACACAATTAAAGAATTACTATTCCAGGATGAGGAAAAACTTGCTAGCTCTTCTTTGCCTGAAAAAGTATTGTGTGAAACATTCATAGAAGATCAAACAAATTATACATCACACTTTGAAAGTTGTTGTCCAAAGTGATACCTTGCTTTAAAAATCTATGAATCTGAGTTTAAAATTAAATATTTAACAATGTAGTAAAGCAGCAAACTATGCATGAGAATTTTTAATATGAGTTTCTCTACACATTGAAAGCAAACATTTTATAATTTAAATGATATTTATATTATTCTTTAATCTTAATCATTTTACAGTTTTGCGATGTTATGCTCTTGTAATGCATACTTTAACAGTGTAAAACATTATTGTAATGTACAGTATGTGTCTTTATTATATTTCCCCTGATTAAAAAACAGTTCAAGCACTATATTATGTTATGTCAAAAATAACATATTCTCTGCCTTTGTGGAGCTGAATTTACTCCTCCCCAGTAAAATCTGTGACATAAAACCCCTCATTTTCCTCAGCTTACTCAAAACGGGGGGGTGGGGTCAGAAGTACATATTCTAGCACTTCTGGCAAAATTTTACTTAACAAATCTCTCAGTTTGTAATAACACCTTCACTGTGTGAAGATTGCCCCAGGAAAGGATATCACAATTTATTTATTTTTATTTTTATTTTGTCTAGGGTTTTCCATTTTCTTCCCAAAATTCATTACTTTAAAATGCTAGTAATATCATCTGTTTGTAAAACAGAATTGTGGACTTTATTACCATTAAACATTCTAGAGCTTGAATGGGACTGATGAATATTTACTCTTAAAAGCACGAGTGGCTTTTTGTTAAATTGTTACTGTTTGCCTTTCATATATTTCTTACCGCATAAGCCTATTTATAATTCATGAAAATAACTATGCTGGTAGAACCACACCCTTAAAATATTTTCTTGTTCTGTTTTAAGTTATCCCATCCCGGGTACAACATCATTATTTCTAAGATCACTTCCCACGTGACATTGATGTAGTTTATTTGCCGCTTGCATTATCTCTTGTGATAATACAGTGCTTTCAGCGTACAGGTCCTCCTCTTCATAATAGAGAAATTGCAGTTTACCTAATTATTACTATCAGCCTGTATCAATCTACTGAAGCATAAAAACACCTTGTTTAAAGTTATGTATTGTGATTGATTATGCTGACCCAGTGCAGATTGGTAGATAGGTCTGGGAATCGGGGCCAAGAGGGAGGCAGTGACTCCAGAGTCAACCAATCAGCTTCTGTGCATAAGGACAAATCCTGTACCTTAACTGTCTCTTAACTGATCGGTGATTATCTGTTTTACTTTCCCCCCCCTCCAAAAAAACCACTCTATTTTCCTGACCAGTGACCCATCTTTAGTCATAAAAACTGAAATACATTTCTATTTAAGAACCACAGACCTAAGTACTACCAGGATATTAAAGCACCAGAAGCACATTTGATTTTATAAAGTATTTCTCTCTCTATCTTTACCATTTATAACTTAGCTCTCTGATTCCTTTTTAATAGAAACAAGGGCATCTCCCAACAGTAAGGTGATATTCTGCTTCCAGCTATTTTTATTGCAGATCTTTTATTTAATGTGCCAGGAGTAAAGATTTGTATCCATAGATTTGAGAATTGCTCTTGCATAATATTTTAATTTCCCCCCCAAAGAAGTGGCATGTGATTTCAGACTTAATGAAAAGCTAGGAAATTTATAATTAAGAATATTAACTTGTATTTAAACAGAACATTACTTTAAAATCTGAACTAGATTCAAAAGGCTATTTATGGAAATAATTGCTATTATGTCTTTTTAACTAATGGATTTGTCCCAAATATAAATGAGAGATAATGTAATGATATGAGAGATAATATCAAATATATTTTGAAGACTATTGAGGCAAACATGGAGAAAAATAAAAGCAAAATAGAATTTCTCTGAAGAAGAAAAGCAATATCTTCACCAAATAACAGAATTTAATATTGTACTTAATGAAAAACAATAAAGACTTACTTAAAAGGTAACTTGGAGACTTAATGCAAGATATTGAAAGATTGAAAAAAATTAAACTTGTTCTGATAAGGTAGAATATTAGCAATAAAAATTAATGTTTTACCAAGGATTTTCTATTCCAAATTATTCCAAATTATAGACGTTTCACTTCTCATCCAAGAAGCTTCTTCAGCTCTGATTAGATGGTGGGGAATGGAAGGATCTATCAATCAAATGACTTGCCTTTAGAAGTTGTGGCTGCTTCAACATTGGAGGTTTTAAAGAAGAGATTGGACAATCATTAGCCTAAGCAGGGGGTTGAACTAGAAGACCTCCAAGGTCCCTTCCAACTCTGTTTTTCTATTAAAAAGATTAAACTAGGATTTGCTAGCCCTTGCTTCACTATTAGACATTAATTTTCATAAAGGTGAATGTACAAAATAATTTGATCAGGGAGAGATAACAATTCATATAGATTCTGAGACTTAATTGTTAATAAAACAAAGAAGAAACCTCTTGAACATGGTCAAAATTGCCCCATTGGTTTCAATATTTCCAAATAAGCAGCACAGTCCAAAAGAAATTACAAAAAGAATGGCAGAATACTTAGAGACTGATTACTGACTATGTATCATCAAGTTGGTATTTATTTTTACTGACCACATGGAATAACCTTGTGTAGATGATCTTCCCCCAGTTTAGTCCATCAGCTATTTCAATGATACCGTATACCATCATCACTATAATCAAGTCCATCCATCTTTTTGCTGATGGTCCTCTTCTCCCTTTCTTTCCACCTTTCCTAGCATTATAGACTTCTTAAATCACCTTTCCTAGCATTATAGACTTCTTAATGTTTGTATATTCTGTTTGAGTAGGGTAAATTTAGGGCCAATTTAGGTTAAAGGCATCAGGCTTAAAATTGGGAGACCATGAGTTCTACTCTGACCTTTGCCATGAAAGACAACTGGATGATGATGGCCCAGTCACACTGTCTCAGTCCAACCTAAGATTTACTATAATGGGTTCTTAATAACACATCATCTGTATCGGGAAGTACGGATGCATTTCTATCTTCAACCAATACACCTCTGATGTCATCACAAACATCCCTTGTACTTTTATTTTAATAAATACATTAAACAACTGAGGTCTCTCATATTCTTGTCTGCTTAATACCGGTAGTTACACATTTCTTAATAATTCCACTTATTCTCATGTTCACTTTAATTCCATGATATACCATTTGGTTTATTGCAACCAAACTTCCAGTTTATATTTATTTATTTATTATTTAAATTTCTATGCCGCCCTACTCCCGAGGGACTCTGGGCGGCTTACAACAGAAATATATATAAAAAAACCATTAAAAAACCTTATAAAACATTTAAAAACAATTTAAAAACCCATGCATATTTATATTTGTGCAAAACTTTCTGTCATTTATTCCTCTTGCTTAATCATATGATTTACTTAAATCATAATATCTGCATTGTGCAATAAACTTTCCTTCTCAATGACCACCTAAAGAGCCAGAATCCTCTGTAAAGCTGCATTAAACTTCACAAATGTTGGTCTTCAACGTTTTTTTAAAAATCAGAATTCTACCACATTTATAAACTCTGTAGTTCTTGCATCCACTCTTAAGACATTTCCCTTTGTATGGAAAAACAATAATAGCATTCTTCCAACCCTAGGCACAGATGCTGCCTTTATGAATATGTCAAACATGTCACACAGCCCCTATACAAGCAAACCACAGCCATATTTTTACTTTTCTCAAGCAATCCCACCAACACCTGTAGCAGTATCATTTTTCAACATTTTCACAGTGTTTATGACTTACTTTTCATTCTTTTTTTTGCAGACACTAACATTTATTGTTTTTGTTTCAATTATACAATTATACTCTTCAGCATATTATTGTCATTCCAATACAAATTTTAAATGCTCTTTGCATCTTTCTTTTATTTCACTTTCATCCCAAATAATTCCATCATTTTTATTTTTATTTATTTATTTATTTATTTTATTTTGTCAAGCGTGTATATGATTAAAGACAAAGTATAAACATGATTGTGAATATATAAGATGTACAAGCATGGTTATGAGTACCAGTACATGATATTTTACGAATACATGGGGACATTACGACAGCGATGGTAGGCACGCTGGTGCGCTTATGCACGCCCCTTACAGACCTCTTAGGAATGGGGTGAGGTCAACGGTAGACAGTCTAAGGTTAAAGTTTTGGGGGTTTGGGGAAGAAAAAACAGAGTCAGGTAATGTATTCCAGGCATTGACCACTCTGTTGCTGAAGTCGAATTTTTTGCAATCAAGTTTGGAGCGGTTTACGTTAAGTTTGTATCTATTGTGAGCTCGTGTATTGTTGCGGTTGAAGCTGAAGTAGTCATTGACAGGTAGGACATTGTAGCAGATTTTAATTTTAGTTTTAATTTTAATTTTTAATTCCAATCACTCTACTGGAATTTCCTTCTTTAGGAATTCACAAAACTTTTAAAAAATCTTTTATTTATATACAGTATGCCCTTTTAAATCTTAATCTTAACCTTGCTCTCTTTGCGCAATTCCATACAGCAGCCTTAAACTCTTCCATTGCTGTAAATAAAGCCAATTTAAGAACACATAGTCTGGGTGTCATGCCTTATCACTGATGCTGATCAGATGTTCTGTCTGGATGGAGATTTCAAGGCCCCCAATTGATGATTTCCTCTGCTTCTTTCCTCCCCCTACTCATGCCAGGAAAGCAAGCAGCAATTACTTTTTTTCCCCATGACTATATTTTTTTAGGATGTATGTTTTCCATTTTTGTGAGTAACCACCATCCAGCAATCATGGATAGCATACTGCTAAAAAGGACTTTAAAGATAATTTGATCTAAGCATCTGCTTGTTATAGGAGATATTAATAATAGTGGTGATGAAAATTTTCACCCATCTATTAGTGAATTAGTGGGAGGTGGGGGGACACTGTGGCAATAGTTATAAATGGTATCTATCAATTAGTAGGATAAACTACGGTAGTAAATTGCTGTCAGTTCATTCCAGTCCTGCTCAGAAAGATTAAGTTAGAAAAATGTAGTTTAGACAGTATCACCACCAGATGGATTCGGAACTGGCTGACAAACCACACACAACATGTAATCCTTAATGGAACTGCATCTACATGGAGGGAAGTGAGCACTGGGGTACCCCAAAGCTCTGTTTTAGGACCAGTACTGTTCAATATTTTCATAAATGATTTAGATGAGGTAATAGAAGGGGAACTCATCAAATTTGCAGATGACACCAAACTGGCAGGAATAGCCATCCAAAGGCAGACTTGAACACTGAGCCCTATCTATCAAAATGAAATTCAGTGGTGACAAAAATAAGGTTTTACACTTAGGCAAGAAAAATCAAATATACTAGTATAGAATTACTGGTACCTGGCTACAGCAGCAACTGTAAGAAGGCTCTAGGAGTCCTAATAGACAACCATTTAAACATGAGCCAGCAGTGTGCGGTAGCTGCCAAAAAAAAAAAAGCCAATGCAGTTGTAGGCTGCATCAACAGAGAGATAGTATCAAGATCACAAGAAGTGATAGTACCACTCTATACTGCACGTGTGAGGCCACACTTGGAATAGTGTGTCTGGTTCTGGTTGCCATGATAGAAGAAAGATGCTAAGGTCCTAGAAAGTGCAGAGAAGAGTAACATAAATGTTAAAGGTTTGAAGGCTAAACTGTACAATGAATGGCTATGGGAATTAGGAGTGTTTAGTCTAATGAAGAGAAGGCTTAGGGCAGCAGTTCTCAACCTTTGGGTGGCGACCCCTTTGGGGGTCGAACGACTCTTTCACAGCCCGCCATCTTGGTGCCACCGTCACTGCAGGGGTGAAATGCTCCCGGTTCGGCCGTGCCTGCGGGTCGCCGGACAGCCGGTAGCGATGGAAGCGGGAGACTTCGCCCACCCGCCCAGATGCCACCATTTGGGTTCTTTTACCCTCTGCGCATGCGCAGAATGCTTTGCGCATGCGCAGAGGGTAAAAGAACCCAAATGGTGGCGTCCGGGTGGGTGGGCGAACCGGGAACATTTCACCCCGGTGCCACGCCCCCTTTGTCATGTCACCGCGCGTGGGGAGGTGGCGGTGCGGGGGTCGCAGCAGCGGTGCGGGGGTCGCGGGGGGGTCGCGGCATTAGAAAGGTTGAGAACCACTGGCTTAGGGTGACATGATAGCTGTCTTCCAGTACTTGAGAGGATGTCATAGAGAAGAAAGGATTGACTTATTCTCCAAAGCACCTGAGGGCAGGACAAGAAGCAATGGTGGAAGCTTATTAAAGAGAGATCCAACCTCGAATTTTAAAAAAATACTGACAGTGAGAACAATTAATCAGTGGAACGGCTTGCCTCCTGGAGTTATGGCTGTTCCATAGCTGAAGGTTTTCAAGAAAAGATTGAATAACCATTTGTCCAGAATGCTTTAAGATCTCTTGACTTGGACAGGAGATTGGATTAGAAGACTTTCAAGGTCCCTTCCAGCCCTATGATTCTATTCTATTCTGTTCTTAGCCATAGCCTAAGTTGTCAGATTCATTCCTACATGTGCAAGTTGCAGAAATCTATGCTAATGGTGGGGAGAATACTGGACCTCATCTTCCACAAAGCAACCAGGGAAAGCTGATTTGATATTGAGAAGCAAGCTATTCTTCCCCATTCCAGTATTTATGTTTGAATATAAGGTATTGCTTTTTTTATGAATGAAGCTGTGAGACCCCTGTTATTTGCCTAGGCAGACAAATAAATCATTTGAGGATGGACGTAGAAGTCTGAAATGACTGTACAGGATATCCTTTCAGATCAGTGGTGGGTTGCTCCTGGTTCGGCCCGGTTCTTAGAACCAGTAGCAGCGGCAGCGGGAGGCTCCGCCCACCCGCCTGGGATGCTTCTGCGCATGCGCAGAAGCATCATGCGCGCGCAAACCGGTAGTAAAGGGTTTTAGAACCCACAACTGTTTCAGATATATTGGAACTGTAATTCTGAAGTTACAGTGTATGCTTGTTTGGTGAACACTTTAATTAATATAGAAAATCAGATGTTTCCAGGAGGATTAGCAAGAAGAACTGGACTGGAACCCTAAAGTAAGGCAGACCCAGGACTTTAAACCAGGGCAAATAGTCAGCAGAACTTACAAACAAAACAAAGACATCTCAGAAAACTATGGTTATAAAAGATGTCTAAAAACTATTTCTTGTCAGAATCACTGTTATGGACCTCTGCGTAGGTAGTATTCTTCTGTGGTTATATGGAAAGACTCTACAGAACTGAGAAAATGGTAGCTCGCTATTGACCTGAAAACTAATGGAAGTAGATGCACAACAAGTATTCCCAGCTTTTGTCTCAGAGGATGGGACTTTTTTTAAATGTTCAGTAGGAAATAATGGCAACATATAATATTAATGATAATTGATATTATTAATATTCATTCCACTTCCATACTCCAGAAGTACAAAGAAAATATTGTAATATGTTTCCTGTCCATCTCACCCTGTCCCAGAGTAATTTTATTATTTGGATAGTTTTAGTTTGTTTGTTTGTTTGTTTGTTTGTTTGTTTGTTTGTGGTCAAAGGTAAGTGTAATATCTTCCTTAGCAATGTATTTGGGTATAGAAATTTACATTAGGTGTAGCAAAGAGAGTAGAAGAAAACATACATGTGTTGTGGCCTGTCGGCCGCTTGCCCCTCCAGTTGCCGAATCAGATGAGGAGGCAGAGAGGGAGTTGAGGCCAGCATCAAGGCAATTGGAGAGCTCCAAGGGGGAAGAGGTAATGTAGCTGTCAGAGATAGACAGAGGAGGAGCCTGGACCATCCATCAGCCCCCAGATGGAGAAGCAACAGTCCCCAGGTCAGGAGAGGGCTGATGAGGAAGAGGAGGAACAGCTGGGTCTGGTGCCTAATGCGCGGATGCGCAGAAGGCAGAGAAGAGGAGAGAAGTGAGAAGCAATGGGGTGGGCCTCTGGATGGAACAGCCACTGCTGTTAGCTAAGCCCTACCCTAGCTCTGGGGATAAAAGGCAGGGGGCAGAGACGAATAGGTGTGGCAGACAACTATTCATCTCCTTGTCAGTCAGCCACTGATATTCTGAACTTCTGAATCCTGTCGGGAACTTTATCAGAATTCTTTCTTGGAATCTGCAGTGCTGAGAGTCGGGCGCACCTTCTGAGCATGTGTGTGTCTCTGCTGCTGGATAAGAGCGAGCGCACCTTCCAGGACTTCCTTTAGGAGTGTGGGTAGAGAGAGAGACTCCTGGTGTGTTGGAGCCATGTCAGGGGAAAGGGAACGAGCTTCACTTTCCACAGGCACTTAGAGACTTCGTTAGCCTGGGGGGGGGAGAGAGAGAGAGAGAGAGAGAGAGAGAGAGAGAGAGAGAGAGAGAGAGAGAGAGAGAGAGAGAGAGAGAGAGAGAGAGAGAGAGTCGTGGTGGGGGGGCGGGGGGCTGGGGCTGCTGGGGCTCCTAATAAAGGGAACATTTAGTTCAGTGGTTCTCAACCTTTCTAATGCCGCGACCCCCCGTGACCCCTGCACCGCTGGGCGGGTGGGCGAAGTTTCCCGCTTCCATCGTTACCGGCTGTCCGGCGACCCGCAGGCACGGCCGAACCGGGAGCATTTCACCCCTGCAGTGATGGTGGCACCAAGATGGCGGGCTAGCGCGCGCGGCGACCCCTGTGAAAGAGTCGTTCGACCCCCAAAGGGGTTGCGACCCAAAGGTTGAGAACCGCTGATTTAGTTAAAAACAGCGTGCTTGTCCTGTTTGGGAGCCGGATCAGAATAACATGATAGGTGCAGCACTGGTAGATTACAACACAATATTCTCTTTCTTCTCTCTTTTATGAAATACCCAGGTAAAAGTTCATACAACTGAGGATGTACCTAAAGGAAACATTGAACTGTTTGTTATTAATGGTGGAGCCAAAGAAGTTAAAGTGAAATGGTTTCCTCTGAATGAACCCAATGGGCAAATAACGTATGCTGTTCTTTTCACTGGAATCTTTTATGCTGACAAAGGTATTTCCATTTTGATACATTACTGGCAAGCTGAAGTTTTACTTGCTCCTTGAGATGTTTACAGAATAAGTGTTTTATTAAAACATGAATCTGATATTGCTTCAATCTATAGCATAGAAACACAAAAGCAACAGAATTGCTTTAAAGTAAAAAACTGAAAACATTGATTTTGATGGAACTTGAAAATATGATGTTTGGCCTTCAGCAATGATTCATAAATGTTGGTTCAGACTTACAAGTATACCATCACCAATCTACCTGGGGAGGAATCTCCTTTCTAGTAGAATTGTTTAGTAATCAGAATGTATCTCTATGTATTACTGTGTTGCATTATATCCGTCCATAGAAAAAAGAGCTTAACTTACTCATGACTAAGTTAAGTTGACTATAATGGGCTTATTTAAATTATATCTGTGTCTCTATTGTATCTATTTATTTAATTTAATTTTTAAGGCCACCTGACCCATTAACAATTCTGGGCAACTTAACAATTATATCAAAGTAATGTGCTCTTATTTCATCCTGTATAATGCCATGAATAAATTAATTTCTCCATAAAGGAGATTTCCATCTAACTCTAGAGTTTGCTGCTTACATTAATTGTTTTGCACTGGTGTTTTTTATGCAGCTCACAATCTTCTGCCATTATTATTATTATTATTATTATTATTATTATTATTATTATTATTATTATTATTATTATTATTATTATTATTATTATTATTATTATTATTATTATTATTATAATTATTATCATCATCATCATCATCATCATCATCATTTTATAATTCCTCTCTCTGGAATGTCTTCTGCTTTTTTTCCTTCTTGTTACTGGCCAGCAAGTGGCATGCTTACAACTTTACACATCGTGTTTTTATTTTTTATTTATTTTATTATATAGATACATATGTATAGTCAAGGTCTTTCTGAAGGGTAGTAGCATTGTCTGTGGTGTTAAATAGTTTGACATCATCGGCGAAGAGAACGCAGTTGCTTATAATGTGATCACAAAGGTCATTTATGTAAAGTATGAAGAGTGTTGGTCCTAGAACGCTGCCTTGAGGGACACCACTATTGACAGGTGCAGGATTTGATAGAGAACTCTCTATTTTAACCACTTGTTGTCTGTTTGACAGGAACGCAGTTATCCAATCATGTAGGGGTCCAGAGAT
>QLTV01000548.1:5961387-5971454 GCA_003457575.1 Thermophis baileyi
ATTATTGCAAAGTATTAATAGTAAGATATTACATCTGGCATTTTCAGGGTTTTTTTTCCTTTTAGATTACTTTGTTAAATTATTTGGCTAAAAATTGTGAATCATTTTTTTTAAAAAATACTGTTTTTATTTTACCTCTGTAACAAACATAGGGAGAAAAGCTCTTTGGACAGGGGTGTCAATCTCGCAGCCCATGGGCCAGATGCATCACGTGCTGGCCACCCCCACCCCATTTTAGCGAAGGAGAAAAAAATTGTGATACGTCACGTGATAACAACGTGATGACGCGAGTTTGACACCACAGATGTAGGACATCATGACTGGAGGTCTGAATTTAGTAGATCTGTTCCAGATTCCACAAAAATTATTTCTTCTTTAGCCACTATTATTTTACTGAGTAATTTCAGAATAAACATTTTCTGACACATTATTGGATTGGAACTTGCCATTATTTGTTTTATTCCCCCCCCCCCCCTAATTTTACCCCTCCCCCCAAGTTTTTTTTTTTTTTTTTTTTTTTTTTGGTCACCAGAAACTGCTGGCCAACTAGCCACTATATTTTATCCTTGTCAGTACTTCAAAAAATAATTGGGGGGAGGGGAGATGGCAGTCACAATGAAAAATAGTGAAGAATATTTGGAAAAAGCATACCTACAAAATAGTTGATTTCATGAAAATAAATCTGTTTTTCGGGTGGGAGGAATCTTGTTTGGAAAAATAAAATATGATTCCTCTTTTATAAAGTGAAGGTTTTGATGGTTCTGCTGTAAAACACTTGTAGGATTATAAGATGAGGGAATGATGGGGGTGGGTGGGTAGAGAACCCACATTTTGGTAGGGCTTATGACAGCTAAGTCATTTCCACCAAGGGAGCAGATGAATAATTCAGAAGTGATATTCCCCTTTGTGTTTAATTTTGCATTGTTTTTTTTTCCCTCTGGAAAAAATCCTTTTTCCTTCTAAGTCATGTCATTCCTGGTTGTCATCCCATCTCTCAGACCATCAAAACTATATTAAATGTTGCAAAGCTGTGTGGCAAGAGAACTTTCAAAAGTCAGAACCCATTTGCAGAGCAGCCCTTGTAGAAAATGTATTCTGTTCTCGGCAGAATTTTCCTTCAGTTCTTTCCACTGAGAAATTTACTGATTTCTCCCAGTGGAATCTGCTGGAATTTATCGGTTCATGGTTGGCAGTCACAGATTAAGGTAAATGTCGATCCGTAATGACCTTCTACATGTTAGTATTGCAGTAAAGCTGGGCTTTTATGTCAAAGATATCGGAGAGGGAGCTATTACACATGACAGGGGTGATCAAGGGACTCCAGACCAAGGCAAGCATTATTAAATATTGACTAGTTCTGTGATTTATGTAGAGCTGGAGGAAAAAAGTGACTTTTTAACCATTATATATTCTTCAGCAACGAAAACCAGCCATTTATCTCCTGCTGGTAATAAAGCACACAGTGCCTGCATATTTTAGTGTAGAGGCTGGGGGGGCACATGGGCTTATAAATGAGATGGGCTCTTTCCTGATAACATTTCAGTTGGTTAATTGCCAAAAGCAAAACAAGTCTATTGGAAGCAAAGACAAGTTTTGACTTGGGAAGCTCCTCTGTTGCTTCAGGTCTGTGAGGAAAAGAGGAGGGGGGGGGACCTATTTGAGAAATGGACTCCAGGAGAAATATTTTTTTTTCTTTTTTCTCCCATGATAGAATCTTTGCTTGGCAATGCTAAATAAATAAATAAAAGTCATTTCAATGCAGTGTCCCTTACAAGTTCTAAATAGCTATTGTGGATGACATTTATGCAGGATGTGGGGGGGGGTAGTTAATTTTTATGCAAGAAAGAAATTAAACATTAATTCAGCAAACTTACTTATGACACCATCTCCTCTGTAGATTTACACAGAGCTTACTGAATTGTCTGGTAGTTAATTGGACATTTTCTTGACATAATGAACAACTGTATTTCATCCATAGCTGCACTGTCTGGTGAAAAGGCAGCACTAAAATGTTTAAGTTAAGTTGCACTGAAACTTAATTTGTACAAAAAAATTGTTAAAATAAAAAATACGGCTTTTCCCATTCAGGTTAGCTGCCCCCTAGTGGGAATTCAAGAGCATATGACATATTCTTGCAGTCCTCAAGCATTTATATTTTCATCATTTTTTCTTGTTCCACGACATCATGTCAGTTTAATTTGACTTTTGAAGACTGAAAATAATAAGAAAAACCAGGACGGACAACAACTAATTCTTAATTATACACCTCATTTTGGTTTGTGAATTATATCCACCAGAAAAATAACTTGTAGATCTCAAAAAGGACAAATATTTCAACATGTAATGTTTGAATTAATCAAAAGTCTGTATTTAATCTTTGAAAAGAAATTACAAGAGTGCCTGATTCATCTGTACATTTAGTTTTAAATGGTTGATACTTTTCCAATATGTTGGGGCTTTTAATGTTTGATTGTGGTATAATGTTTTTAGGGATATGAGAAAATCATGCCATTTCTGGCGGGATTAATGCTCGCTTTATTTAATTTCTGAGGCGGTCAGAAATTTTTCTGCCTTTTAAAACTTTCTTTATACATGCATATTACGCAAAGTGCAGAAGTGCCATGAAATAAGTAAAGGAAACATTTTGTATAACTTCAAAATAATCTTAAATCCTGGTGATGTTTCTTGGCAGATTTTTCAGAAGTAGCTTGCTATTTCCTTCTTTCTAGGGTTGAAAGTGACTGGTCTAAAGTCACTCAGGTAGCCTTGAGCCCCAGGCTCTACTAAAACTTGTGGTAAATCAGTTTCTAGTCTAGAGGCTCTTTAACCACAAAACCAGCCATTTTCAAATTAATTTACAGCAACACCATTCACTATATTTTACCATGTATCTCTGTGTTTAGAATCCATTCTTGCTTGTATTGTATCCATATGCCACACCATGCATTGTCTCTTGTATGTGAAACTGTTCACCTCTTGTTTTTAACAAAGTTTTCACACACATCTAACTGCAACTTTCTTGACCTGTTTCTTCTTCTCATTACAGCTGCTCTTCAGCACCACTTTCTGTGAAAATAATCCCTGGTAATGGGACCTGTCCACAACCAATTTTTGTGTGTGTCTTCTTATGTGCATACAATTGGAGGACAACTAGGAATGTGTTATAACACTTCCTTGTTATAAATCAATTATCCCTCTATTTGTGAATTTGCAAGTGAAAAACATGTTCATGTTTCTGTTGGCAAACCACATGATATAATGCTTCATGTGAAGCCCAAATTCTCTGCTTCATCTAAATGTATGTCAGATGACAACTGAAACCCCTCCAGAAACGTTGTATTCATTTCCAATTTGGGTCAGTCACTGGGACCAGAAGTTTTGTATTCCGAGCTTTCGGACTTGTGCAGGAGCCCATCTTCAGGGAACGTCTCTCTAGCCAAAGTCCGAAAGCTCGGAAGACAAAACCTCTGACCGACCCAGATTGGATCCTGAACATTATCCTTATCCTTACGCATATATTCACCTTCATTTGTGTATTCATTTCCTATAAAATTAAAGAGTTACCTTTTGACATTTGCACATGTGTATACAATACATATATATGAATAAATAAAAATAGCAAAAGCAAAGGGCCCAGATTTTTAAAAAAAAAACATTTTCCTTGAGCCTGAGTTATAGCTAACTATTCAAAGCAACATTAGACCAATGAACAAAACTAAGCAATCATTATCAATGTTACCTGGTGGAAAGAACTGTTAATTTTGAGATAGTGATGCAATCTTGTTTCATGTAATTCCACAGTATGTTCATACTTTGAACATGGCAAAGATTTTTGTAGCAGCGAAGAACAAACATAACAGAATAATAGAACAGAATAACAGAATAACAGAGTTGGACAGGACCTTGGAGATCTTCTAGTCCAAGCAGGAGATCCTATACCATTCCAGACAAATGGTTGCCCAGTTTCTTTTTGAAAGCCTCCAGTGGTAGAGCATCCACAACTTCTGAAGGCAAGCTGTTCCATTGGTTCCTTGCTCTCACCATTAGGAAATTTCTCCTTAGTTCTAGGTTGCTTCTCTCCTTGGTTAGTTTTCAACCATTGTTTCTTGTCTTGCCTTTTGGTGCTTTGGAAAATAGTTTGACCAAGCAATAAGCAATAGTTAATAGTAGTGCCACTGAAGAAAATGTTTGAAATGTACGAATATATATTCTTATACATTCAACAAATTAGTCCAATATAGTTAAGATTGCAAAATACAATCTTTGTAAAATGTGGCTAAGCCAAGACTTTTTGAAAAAATACAATGGTTGCCACTTTTCTGTAGTGGGGGAGACAAATGTGCTTCTTTTCTGATCAAACAAGTGAAGCACAAGAGTTGCTAAGGGAAGAGACAGTGTTGTGTCAGTTGGCTCAGCTTTTTGCTAGACTAAATCACTTATAATTTCAGACGGGAGTTGCATATATGAATAATGGCCAATTAAAAAATCCCTCCCTGCATCTTGAAGATACGGTATATTGAGAATGGTTGAAGCAAAATTTATGTGTCATTATACTTTATATGAAACACATATTATATGCATAATAACATTTTTTGTTTCAAGACATATTACCAAATATTAATATCAACCATACTATTGATTTACTCTATGAATAGTGGCACTTAATTTGATCTTATATAGTTTTTTTCCCTGAATGTTTATTCAAAATGATGTTACAAAACGATGCTCCCAGGAGTAGTAAGAAATTTGTATAAATATAATTAGCAGTAAGATTGATAATGTACATAAATCTTTTTTTAAGTAGTTGTCTTTGAAAGTGATGTTCATACTAGCATCTGGATATTAAGCCTATCCAAGAAATTTGCATGCAAAACTGAGTTGAAGAAATTACTTTTTTATTTCTAAGACTGTATGCCTAAATGAGAGTGCTCCCTATTATTAGATTCATAAAATATATATTAAAATAAGGCTACAGTTTTAAGGCTATTGTTTCTTGCTCAGAAAGTTTTTCAGAAAAAGCTTATTATAGGGCATTGATATAGATTTTTATGCTGTGGTAATTTTTTATTATTATTACTTAATCTAGACATATAGTTTACTTAGACCTCAAATAAGGTAGAGAGTAGATCAATTTACAAACAGAGCTAAATGTCTGATCCAGTGATGCTAACTCTTAAGTCACTAAACTCTACTGGACAATATTGTTGTTGTATTATTTTTATTCAAAAGCGTGTAATATATGAAATCACTTTCAGGTTCAACTGGTAAAGCCAGGTTCATATTAAATAACAAATGCAGACATCCATTTTTTGTACATCATTTTAACTGACTGTAGTGAATTTTATCAGCATTTATTAAATGAGTTATTATATACTGTAGAGTTTAATTTGTTCAATATACCCCCCCCCAAAAAAAGGTCTGTGATCGAATGGACTAACTGATACCAATTCATTGTTGCTCAAAAAAGAGTTTATTTTGTTATTATAAAATCTATTGCATCCCACTTTTTATATTCTGGAGTCACTGCCTACAGTTGGAATCAATGAAAGTGTAAGTGATAACAATCGGCCTAGATATTTGATTATGGATTTAAGGACTTTTTCCTTTGTTTTGCTCAACTAATCTTTTTTTCTGCAGTGTCCCTGGAGAAGTGAACATTTTAATTTACAATAATTCTGAACACCAGTCAAATACAAAAAAAGGGGAGAGGATAGAAAGCCCATAGTTGATTATTTTGGGATCTTTTTATTATATGGAAAGATATACTAACTAGTGCAATGTTTTTTCAGGTGAATAAAGAAATTATATTAATGGGCTTGTTTAATATAAGTAATAATGGTTGTAATAGAGTTTTTGTACTTTATGTAGCTGAATCGTTCTTACTAAAAGTTAGTAAAGATCTTTTATGTGAAATATTTAAAACGTGATTAAGAAGGATTTAAGAGGCCAAATGGATCAGCTTCACTGCCTTCTATAGGCTTAGCTCCACCTTCGTTCTTGCAGAAGCAGAATAAATTATTTTAATTTTCTTAATGAAATATTTTGCATGCTATGAAATGTGTGCCTGTCCTCTGTGCAAGTTTGTAAGTCTTCTAAAGTTTACTGAAGTCTTACAGTTATGTGGATTATACTCTTTCAACATACAGATTAAACACAATCTGATGTGAATATATTGAAAATAGAACTGTATGCTTAAATTACTGGACTGTAAGTAATTCCATAAAGTTTTTGGTGGTAAATGGTGATCCAGAATATTAAGTAAGTTGTTCTTACTTAATCGCTTAATTAATTTATCAGATCCATGTACTTTTTGGAAATCATTTTAGTTCTCGTTTGTGTCAAAGAAGAACAGAGGCAAAATTTAATGCTATTAATGTGTTCTGTTTGTTCAATTCAAAGATACAATTTTACTTTCTTTACCTCATGACTCTGAGAAACAATTAAATTCCTGCAGCTAGTCAAGTATTTGGCTAAGCAGCTGGCTAAAGAATCAGGATTTGGGAGACACTTATTTTTGTTTCAAAAAGGAATGAAGAAGAAGCATTAACAATTGAGTTCATGAAGTAGGGGGCAAGCTAGAACATTTATAATGAACGAGCATCTTCTGTTAAGACCCCAGTAGTTAACCCACTTTAAGAATACTGTACTGCAATAGATAATTTTAGAACATAAAATTTTGAAATTGTGATCTAATAATAATATCTAAGTCATATTCTTATTCAAAATAGGCAAAAACAGAATTGTAATGGAAAGAGATGACAAGGATCATTCTGCAGTGTCCCTGGAGAAGCGAACATTTTAATTTACAATAATTCTGAACATCAGTCAAATACACAAAAGGGGGAGAGGATAGAAAGCCCAAAGTTGATTATTCTGGGATCTTTTTATTATATGGAAAGATATACTAACTAGTCCCTGCAATGTATTGGAAAACTAATTTGAACCATCCATAGAAAATAATTTATTTCATTATATAAGCAATTTTAATTTTATTTATGAAATTTGTATACTGCTTTTTCTGCAGAATCTCAAAACAGCTTTCATTTTATCCTTTATAACAACCCTGTAAAATATAGAAGGTTGAGTGATTTTGTTTATTGATTTCAATGTATAAGGCCATGCATATCAACATCATGATTCTGGATGGAAAACAGCCATTAAAAACATAAAATAGCAATAAACTAACCATAACCCCCCACCTATACAAAAATAAATGTTAGCTAAAATAAAAAACCCTCAGTACAATCATCCCACAAGCTCTGTCATATATTCTGACCTCCATGGCCAATAGCATAATGAGATCTTCAAAGGCATATGAAAGGCTGCCAGGACTGGGACTAATCTAATCTCTAGGTGGGTAATCAAAAAGTGGACATTGGAAAGAAAAGGCTGTCTACCTAGCTTTTGCCAGATGATACTTTTTAACAAATGGGACCCAGACATGCCTCTCCTGCTGGATATGATGGGACAGGTTGACACAATTGGAGCCCATCCCTCAAATGGCCCCTTTGTTCTTAATGTAGAGTAAAGAAAATTGGGAGGTAAAAATAGTAATTGAATGAGGTAAAAATAGTAATTGAATGAGGTAAAAATAGTAATTAAAATCAGGGATGTAAAAGGAAAAGGGATTATGTCAGTACAATCAGTAGATATTTATTTATTTATTGTATTTTTATTTATTTAACTTTATTTGTTTTATTTATTTGCTGTTTGTTTGTTTGTTTATGGGAAATCACTCATAGCAAAAAGGAGTGGAGGATTAGGGGACAGGTATTCTATATTCTTTGGCTGAGAAGAGAAAGAATGAGAAACTGTGTAAAATGTTAAAGATTCTGATCAGATGTGGCTTCATTAATTACAAAATAATATAACAAGAGAACTGACTGGAACTTCCATTTTCTAATGCTGAGTCTGGATTCTAAGAAATGAATAGCCAATAGTCTCTGGAAAGCCCTACCCAGCTCTGATTTCACTGGCTTCTCACATTAGTTATTTTGACAGGCACTTCAATCAATGCACTGCTGTTGTTGTTGTTTTCACATGTTGTTAATTGGAAACATTTAAAGTCAAACTGCTTTTATAGTTTTAGTCTATTATGAGCTACCCTGAGAAAAGTTGGTTTTGAAAGATGTCATGCAAATCACACAAATAGAAGGACTATAATAGTAGGGTCATATCAACATGAATGGGAAGAAAGAGCTGTCAGTCTGGATTCATCATTAAATGAGGGAGTTGGGCAGCCAATAAATTTTAGTAAATAAATAATTGTACAATAATGGATTAGGAAAATTAATGTTCTTTAAAATTAATGTCCACTTTTAACAACCACAATGTTCCTAGATACTTCAGGAAAGTTCACAAAAACTCTCAGGTATGGCAAGAAGCATCACTCCACATAATTTGAGACATTATATGGGTATTCTGCATTATCAGCATGTTTTGGATTGGCAAAACTACTTTAAGTCAAAAGATGACATCACTTCTATCTTAAGTGGATAACAGCAATTAATTTTGCTCTGAAAATAATGGAAGTTCCCTCATGCCCTGACAATGTCAAAGAAGTCCTAAGCTCTGCCTAGCAACTACAATTACAGTACAATCATTCCTTTCAACCACACTTTACCTCCTTCATGCTAAGATGTTACCTTTACCTCATTCTCAGACTACTTACAATATCATTAGCTAGGCTGGTATAAAAGAAGTATTTCCCCCACTTATTTCAACACCGTTAAAATATAGTGCTTGACACCAAGTTTCCCCTAGGCTTCCAACAACAAGAATATAGTATCATTTGCAAAAGATAACACCCCTTTTTCTATATTTGTCAGTTTCAATTACTTCCCCACTTTTTGCTAGGCTTAAGAAAGGTTGGCCAGCAGCTGGTCAACTTCAGTTCAACTGAACATACACAATTTCTGTCAGAGACCTTAAACTTGCAGCCATGGGACATGTGGTCCTGCAAGTCATTCTATAGATGTTGAACCTGAAAAAGAAAATATTACCGATCAACCCAATTATCCCACAGTAACTATTTCAGCAACTAGAATGAATTGCTGAAGAGCCGAGGTGGCGCAGTGGTTAGAGTGCAGCACTGCAGGCAACTTCAGCTGACTGCTAGCTGCAGTTCAGCGGTTCAAATCTCACTGGCTCAAGGTTGACTCAGCCTTCCATCCTTCTGAGGTGGGTAAAATGAGGACCCAGATTGTTGGGGGCAATATGCTAACTCTGTAAACCGCTTAGAGAGGGCTGTAAAGCACTATGAAGCGGTATATAAGTCTAACTGCTACTGCTATATAGTGAGTATGAGTATTTTTGTAAGGAATATCTTGCATGAGGAAAATATTCAAAACACCAGTAAAGACTTGTCTCTATACAAATGTACATACTGACTATAGATAGATATAGATGTAGACTTCCAGCTTAAATCCTCCAACAAAATCTGCCTCAGCTATTTGATCAGTTTTCTAGAAACATAGTTACATGACTTCTTCTTCAATAAAGGGAGGTAAAGAATATGGCAATATTCTTTATATAGTAAAGAATATGGTAAAGAATATGACAGAACACAAAATACAAGCTGGGCGGATACGATCTCATAGACGACCCTCACTCTGTCAAGGACCTTGGAGTACTCATCTCAAACAACTTAAGCACCAGAGCTCACTGTAAAAGAGGTGGCGCAGTGGTTAGAGTGCAGCACTGCAGGCAACTTCAGCTGACTGCTAGCTGCAGTTCAGCGGTTCAAATCTCACTGGCTCAAGGTTGACTCAGCCTTCCATCCTTCTGAGGTGGGTAAAATGAGGACCCAGATTGTTGGGGGCAATATGCTAACTCTGTAAACCGCTTAGAGAGGGCTGTAAAGCACTATGAAGCGGTATATAAGTCTAACTGCTACTGCTATATAGTGAGTATGAGTATTTTTGTAAGGAATATCTTGCATGAGGAAAATATTCAAAACACCAGTAAAGACTTGTCTCTATACAAATGTACATACTGACTATAGATAGATATAGATGTAGACTTCCAGCTTAAATCCTCCAACAAAATCTGCCTCAGCTATTTGCTCA
>QLTV01000548.1:5988471-6038777 GCA_003457575.1 Thermophis baileyi
AGGATAAATACTTGATAGATAATGGATAGATAGAAGGAAAATAGATATAGATAGATAGATAGATAGATAGATGATAGATAGATAAATAGATAGATATTCTGATGAAGGGAAAGAAAGAGGTAACTACAATGATGTGATTTTATTTTTTTCTAAAAGAAGCTTTTTAATTATTTGTATTATTAATTATTTTTATTTTCTTTCTTTTTTCTGTTTTTCTTTCTTTTATGCAAATTCATCATTGTGACTTACTGTAAAATGCCAATTAAAGCATTATGCATTGTCAAATGTTTAAAATGTACAGCAGGAACTCTCAAAATGCAAAGATTCACCTACAAAATTGATTGATACTCCTGTAAGAAGCCAATGTAAAAAGTAATTAAAGAAATTATTCTCAACTTGCTCTAGGGCACCATTCACTTTAGTCTGCATTGGATATCCATTTAATAAATTCATGCATTACAAATAATATTGAGCAATGCTTTTGTATTGACCCCATTAATCCTTGATACTTTTTTTGGAAAATTGATGAGCCCATATAATATGGTGGTGGAGGTTCAAGTCACCAATTGACCACAGAACTCAGTGACTTTGGGACAGTACCTTCCACTCCAATCTCTTTTACATGGTACTTTTTGTGTGAAAAAAGTAGAGTATCTTGAATTTTCAAAAAATACAGATTATAAATCCTTGGGTCACAGACTGTGGGGTAGGGTTTAAGGAGCTCCAACCACAGCCACTCAGTCTTGACAGGTTTGAGCTAAAGTTTCTTCCATCCCATCTAGATGCAAGCACTTCCAGACACTTGGCCAGAACATTGATAACCTGTGAAGCTCGGGATTGAGATATAAAGCTGGATGTCATTAGCATATTGATGATATTGAATCTCAAACCAGTGGATTATCTCACCCAGAGGTTTCATTTAGATGTTAAACAGGAGAGGGGAGATCCCTGAATTACCCTACATGTTGGGGACTGTGGATGCAATCTCTCTAGATTTCAGAATTCAGAAACAAAGCCTTCCAGTGTCTTTCAAGCAGCCCCTACTGAACTGCATTACATGGCCTGGAAAAGGTAGTGAACCTTTTTAAACAACTGGTCCAGATCAGACAGGGAAATGATAGAACCATGGCTTCAGAAAACCAAGGAGTGCATTGAGCTAACTGAGAAGAAAGCAAGAAAGCAAGAGGAAAGAAAGAAGTAAGTAAGTAAGTAAGTAAGTAAGTAAGGAAGGAAGGAAGGAAGGAAGGAAGGAAGGGCCCAGCCCCAAGGAAGGAAGGAAGGAAGGAAGGAAGGAAGGAAGGAAGGAGGGAGGGAGGGAGGGAGGAGGAAGGGGAAGGGGAAGGGAAGAGGAATAGCAATAGCACTTAGACTTCTATACCGTTTCACAGTGCTTTCCAGCCCTCTCTAAGCAAGGAAGGAAGGAAGGAAGGAAGGAAGGAAGGAAGGAAGGAAGGAAGGAAGGAAGGAAGGAAGGAAGGAAGGAAGGAAGATCCCATCCTCTGCCAAACCTTTTCAATAAAGATTCTCATCATCCAGGTAGAGTTGTTTGGAAGCTGAGTCATGGCAACTGGACTTCCTTTCTTGTTGGTTCAAAACATTTTGCTGCTTATCCAAGTAGTCTGACTAAAGAATCTACTTGGATAAGCAGTGAAACATCTGAACTAACAAGGAAAGAAGTCCAGTTACCATGACTCAACTTCCAAACCCACTGCCAAACATTGATAAGGATTCATATTCTCCTTTCTTCCTTCTCCTTCTATGAATTTCTGATGGGTGGCTATTTCGGAAATCCTCAAGAAAAAAAAAAACTAAGATGAACAGAATGAGAATGAAGCACTTAAGCATGAGACAGAAAACAAGAAGTGATTGGTCAAGAAAACATGGGTACTGAATTAATAAAGAATTAATACCTCAGTGAATGACTAGTATTACATTTATTACTCCTTTTCTAATACTGCTTATACCAAAAAGGAATTCTGTGATGAGTAGTTATTTATATATGTATGATAATATTTCTTTGTATATGAATGTGGAGAAAGCCCCTGGCGATTCTGAAGTATTAAATTATAATTGAGAAGTAACTCAAGGATCAAATATGCTCTTTGGGAGAGATCACTTTCTGGTAGGAAAAATATTATCTTTTTCACAGATTCATATATTTGTTTTGTATGTCTTGTAAATATCATTCCTCACAGTTTCTATGTTTAATTTAACACAAAACTCTGAGCAACTCAATTGCAGGGGGGAGGGGCGAGAGTTGTTGGCGGTCTCCTAGAAGAAAATTGAAATGTACATGTATTTTCCCATATATCAGAGAAGTGCAAAAATCTAAACTGACATTTTACATCAAATGAATTATGAACTGTGTACTATGTACCTAAGGGAACAACAAGTAAATTAGATTTTTGTTAAGGAAGGGGGAGAGAGAAGCCAAAATAATAAAAATGAGTTTTATCTGAATTTGACATGCAATTCAGTAGTCTACACACATGAGATTATAGATTATTTCAAATAGCAGATACTTCAAACAGTTTGTGAACAAAGCAAGTATGGTAAGCTTTAGTACAGGTTGAACATTACACTTAGTAATTATTGCTTGATTATAGATTTTGTCTCATTTGAAGACATGGATGCTGGAATACCTATGGATTAATGCTAACAAGAATGGGAGAGGAACACAAAATTATACATTTGAAAGATATATGAAAAATGTTTTACATATTTGAAAGTTCACTTAATTTGTGAGATCTAGACTGTGTATGATGATGGACATTTCTTTAAAAATGCCATTTAATTGATGGGTTTCCAAGGTGTTCCCACTAGGTGCAATAGGAAAGAGTCTTCTGCAGATGATTAAGTACTGAATAATCAACATATCAAGGATGGAGCAAATCCTATCTGCTGGCTTTATTCTTTCTGGTTTTATATGCTTCTCTGTACCAATGTTACATATCCAGTTCTGTACCCTGCATTTTGATGCACATAACTAGGATGCATGTGGCTTCTGTGCATAAAACCTTAAAATATTACCAGTCAAGGAGTTGGGCAAATGAATCCATCACATTTGCTTTTCTTTCATGAATTGATTATTCCTATTCTGGGCCATTTGCACAAAACTTTAGAAAACAATGTGCTTTGTGAATGGCATGTTAACAAGGGCATATAGAGAATACCTGAGCAAAGATATTCAACCATTATGTGGGAGGTGCTGTCTACTATAAAGACTGCAAATTATAATTACGAGGTTTTATGTTTTCCACAAAAACAAAAACAAAATAACCTATAAAGAGAATTGTTCAAACTCTTTCTTAAATTGATCTTTGAGGACTTTGACATGACCTTACTGATCTGGAAACAGCAGTTGGCCCAGAGTTAAATATATCCTTGTTCAACTATCTTTTAATGTATTTTTTTAAATTGATTTGACTGCATTTCTCTAATTTTTTCTTTCAATAAATCTATATTTTTTCAAAATAAATGAGATGATGTACCTGCATAAAAACAAAAATTGTTCAATTAAAAACATCAAAAGTAAACTAACATTGAAATTCAGGACAATATTGAGGTAGATCAAAAGGCACTACAGCACAAGTTTAATCAAATGCCTGGGTGAACCACTATGTTTTAAGATGGCAGGTGCAGAAATTAACAAACCAATCAATTGACCCCAACATTTAATGCCACAATAAGCTTCAGCAGTATGAAAAGATAAAGTTGTATAATAATAATTCCATAAAATTATACTTGGATTATTTTTCAATCCATGAATTTTTAAATGGAGGAGATTTTGATAAATTTTTGAAGAATTGTAAATATTGAGAGCTCTATTAAGAAATGTATTCATAAGTTTGGTTTGGCATATGAGGTGTTTTATAGATGTATTTTTGTTGTTTAATTCTTCTTTTGGAAGCTCATTATTCTGTGGCTTGTTGGCTAGGTATCTATTTAGACAGCATGACATCTAATTGGCTTTTCTGGACAGCCATAAATTTTGTTCAGTGTATCTCTGACATGTATTTATAATCATTAATCAGTCAACTAATTGCTTATTGGCATTTTTTAAAGTTCTGTGCACAGTTTACCACATCAGTTTCAGTAAGGATGATAAACATATAAATATGCTTGCAAATAGTACTTGTGTGATTTGCAAGCTCAGACAACAAGAGTGGTGATTAGGGATACTGAAAGTTCTAGTCTTGGGAAAGAATTCCACACACGAGCTACAAGAAGTGAGCACCAAACAAAACTGTCAGTCATCTTTTTCTATAGATATACTTACAATTACTTTACATGCTTAGCTACATCAGCAAAATTATTATTTGGAATATATTTACAAAATTACTTGCAAGTAGTTCTGCTTGTCATTATTCACAAAGTCATATTTGTTTCTGCTGGTAATCATTTCAGTGCTTATGCGCTGGTCACAGTAGTGTCCTCTGGTGTACTACAGTCTGCTATACTAAAGACCAAAATAGGAAATATGGCATCCTTTACCTTTCACCATGATTGTAGTCTCTGGTCAGTGGTCATTTGTCCATGTTGATGCTCAACCTGGCTACAGAGATGATTTATTGTTGTTTCTGTTCAGTTGTTCAGCCGTTCCAGACATTTTATGTCCTGATTTGCCAGGATTATCATAACTGTTTTGAGTTCCTGTAACCTCATGTTTGGCTCGTCAGTCTTAGTATTTAAACACCTAGTTTTCTATTGTAATTTAGTATAATTCAAGATGCTGAATACAATGTATAGAGTCCTTATTGGCATTGCACTAGGTCAGGGGTGTCAAACTGACAGACCACGGGCCAGATGCGTCACGCGCAGGCCACACCTACCCCAGCTCTGCGAATGGGAAAAACGTTGAGAAACGTCATGTGACGGCAACATGATGCCATGAGTTTGACACCCATGTACTAGCTGTAGAACCAGCTGTTTATCTCTGGCTGCCCTATGTTACCAGACAAGACAATCCTTTCACTTAAAAATGTAATCTGATGGAATCCAAAAAGCACGCCCTTTCTGTCACAGTGTGTGTCCAATGGAACAGAATACCCCTTAAGATTGGGAAAGACCTGATTTTGCCAAATTTTTGTACAACATTTAAGACATGGCTGTTCTCCTACACATTGGGCTAGAACACTGATTAAGATGAATTTGTGTAAAAAGGTTATTATTTGGCTATATATTGTTTGTTCCCTTTTGTTAATGTGGTTTTTTCCCCCTTTCTATTGTTATAAGTCACTTAAGAATTATACACGAAAGGAACTGCCCTATAGATTGATTGATTGATTGATTGATTGATTGATTGATTGAATGAATGAATAAATATTGACCTTTTTATTTAGTTCAATTTTTTCAGGTATTCTTCAGTGACTTTTGTTTTCACATTATATATGTGAAAAATATATGACAAATCCAAAATGGCAGTATAGAATTGGTCACATAACACGTTTTATTGCATTATTTAAAATCTTAGTTTCTTTCTTCTTTAGAAAGAAACATCTCAGTTTGATAAGTTCACCAATTGTATGACATTCTCACCTCTTAGATTATCTTACTTCATTGAGCACAATTTGTATATTTTTGCTATGTAAGAGGAGCTGGCAGAAAAAAAAGAGAACTCAACTGAAATTCAGTAATTAAAAAATGGTTTCTTTTTATTTTCCCAGATTTTGAAGAAAGCCTTCAAATCAGGACCCCCCCCCCAATTCTCAATTTGGATAGACATTAGATTTTTTAAAATCTTAAACATTCTTTCTGTTTTACCTATCAGTTTTTGACAATGAAGGAAGAACAAAATGTTCTTAATAGAGTATCATTAGCTTTATTAAGTCAGATTAAGACTAGCCGTGTAGGTATATACTAGGACTGCAAAGATATGCCTCTGGGTCCACATGTATGGACATTTGTGCAACTTGGCTGTACATATCTCTTAATAGTTCATTTATTTTTATGCAAAGCCTGTCTTTCTTTCCAAGAATTTGCAGTGGAATTTAATTTCTTAACCTTTGTCTAATCTCTAAAATAGCAAAACTGACTAGTTTGTGCTGCTAAGGAGAAATAAAATTAAATTCTTCACCCATTGCACTTTCCTATATACTTGCTGCATGCTATTTTGCCATGCTAATTGAGCATTTACTGGACAAGATGTGTTGATTCAGTAAGTTACCAGTGGAGTGGTTGCCCCTTGAGGGATGTAGTAAACTTCAAAAAGGGCAGTTGAAGTAGCATTGTTTGTTAGAGGCAGTATATCATCCTGATAGGTAAATGGCTCTTCTATTAAGAAAGTGACAGAGAAATTATTGCTCCCTTATAATTATTGCTTTTTGTATGAAGCCAGTCTTTATAGGAAATGTTAGGACTAAAGAAATGAAAGGGGGAACACTCCCATCAAGTTCCTATTCATAAAAATATGTGACATTTTTGAATCACAAGAAGTTTGATCTATCGTTATAGGTGATCAGCTGTTTGGATGCTCTTGATTAGTTTAACAATGGATCCAGTTTTTCAAAATATCTTGGAAAAAAAGCATGTTAGAGATTCCATTTAGATCCTTGGAGTGCAGTCAGGAGGTGGGGAGGGTGACTGAGTGGAAGGTTGCCTTTCAGAAATTATACGTAGCTTGTAGATAACCTTTAATGCAATAGGAACAACCTACACTGCTCTACATATAAACCAGAAGCAGGTAACCTTTTGGCAACAGAAGCTGCCCTTTTTTTGTATTCTGAGACACTTGCAATTTACTATTACAAAATTCGTTAATAGGAACTCTGGATTAAGACAAGGCAAAAATTTGATGCTGAGGCCAACTTCTGTTCTGCAGAGAGAACAGGAACAGAGAAGCAACACTACAATCCAATACTCATTTCACTCTTCTTAAACCATGGCTTATGAAACAGGAATGGTGGCTTTGGAAGTTTAATTATCAATAAATTCTCAGGACATTAAGCGTTCCATGTACAGCATTTGTTTAAACACACACAACAGAATTTCAGTTCTGTTTACCAATCTTTTCACTATTTCATAACTGCTCTCAAACCTCTCACAAATGTCAGAACTAGCATTTAGAGGTGTTTTAGAAGTCTGAATTCTGAAAGTGACTTCTAAATCCCAGCCATCAAGCTCAGTCAAAAGTACCAATGTAACTCTTACATTTAAAGTCTAATTGGCTTCCAATATCTAAAACAGCATTTCCTCCATTTCTTATTATTTCTTATTTAGTTTTTATTTATTGGAATTTGTCAAACAAAAATGAGAACAAGAATAAGAGAATAAAAATATTTTATTACAATAGGCATGTTAGTGCACGCCCCCTCTACTGACCACTTAAGTATGAAGTAAGGTCCACGGAAGTCAATTTGTGACTGAAACTGTGAAAAAGAAGAAAGCTATTAATTATCAAAGAAGTCGCTATTAATCAGTCAGTAATAGTTAAAATAGCCTAAGTAAGAGTTTTCATTATGTTCTATCTATAGAAATTGCACCTCATTTTTGGAATGTCTTCTTAGACAAAGGCCAACAATGAATTCCTTTCTGCATCAGACTGAAACCTCTTTTTGACATTTTAGCTTAATTATTCTTTTTCTGTTCCTATCATTGTGATTGCTATTGTATTTTTGTTTAGAACTACATTGATTTTAAAGGTCTACCTTCATCTGAAATGTGGATAAAATGTATGCAATTAATATAATTAATCAGTGGTGTCATGTTATCATGTACAATAACATTGCGCTCCTTTGATCATGCTTGGCTTACCATGTGACTAGAACTAGAAGTATGCAAGATAGCTTATTATGTAGCTTGTAATTGCTGAGGATAGAAAAAGGAGGTATCTTTAGTCATTGGTTTTGAAGCTGATTTGTTAAGCTCCCTTGTACCAGATAGCAATCACACTCAGGTGAGCCAAATCAGTTTTTTTTTCAGATGATAAGATAGATACACAGCATTATAAACTTGACAGCATCACATATTAATCTATCTATGGATTTATATTAGTATGGATGTGCTATGATAACATTATTATAATATAAGAAGTGTGTAGCCCAATACTACAGCAGCACAAACAGATGTTAAATTAAACTGTGCTTTAATTGCTGTTGATCCTCAATATCAGTTTTCCAGTGTATTGAGTATTTTGATTCCATTCAGCATATGTTGCCCACATCTTTCTCTGCTCTAATTCATCCATGTTTTCCCAACAGCTCCAGATGGCATGTTGCCTCCTAGGCTTTCATCTGCTACTCCGACCAGTCTTCAGGTTTTCTGGTCTACACCAGTTCGCAACAATGCTCCAGGCTTACCCAGATACCGACTCCAAATAAGACTTAAGAACTGCCCAGAAAATAATACAGAGTAAGTAGGTAAATACTCTGCTGTATTCTGAAGAGATGCAAACTGATATGAGATGGTTTATCTCAAATGCAGCACTTCTGTCCATACAGTATTCCCTTGTGATCTTGTATTTCCCATCTTAAAATATGTATTTTTTTGCTTTAGGTTGTTTTCTAAACCAACAATTTATTTACATCACATACTGAAGAACCTGCAGCCATATACATATTATGAGTTGAGGGTTATTGCCTGCAATGAATATGGTGATACATTCAGCAACTGGACTCTGATAGCTACAGAAGAGGATAGTAAGTAGCTTGAAAAAGTGCCCGGTGCACTTTTGCAGGACATACAGTATAAAAGTCAATGTAACGGTCATAGCATTTATTACGATTACTGAAGCTATTACTATGCTTTTCGACTATGTAAGGCTGTATGCAGATTCTGGTCAAAACCCTCTGTTTTTTAAAAGCATTCTCATTACAGGTGATATAAATGTTAAAAGAATCCTCTGGCTCCTATGTAATTTTTATTATATGTTTTTTAATATTGTCTTTTAAAACATTTTAATTTTTCTATGCATTGGAAGAGAGGGGAAAAAACCTCAGACGAATAGATAAATAAGTGCACATCCTGGAAGGATATCATAACTTTTTGATGCATTCATTATGCTGCAATCAACCCTGTTAGCCTCATTCCCATTACTTGATTCTTCTAACTAAGGATGCTAAACACTAAATATTTGTCCTTCAGCATGCAATTTGTGCCATACTTCCAGGGAATGAATGACTCTATTTCACAAACTTCTCTCCAAGAGCAGCTCACCACTTGAGAGCTAGATAGCAATGATAGATTTATATTGTGGTTATAATATATGCATGATCCCAAATGAGGCCACCTGAAGCCTTTTTGTATGCTCCTCAATTCATTCCAGAGTTGTTGCTGATTTTAGCTGAATGTGTAAAAATGAAAATTAACTAAGATTAGATGGGGATGGGATGTGGGGATATGGAGGAAAGGTTCAGGTTATTCAAGGTTTAATCCAATTATCCCTTTCTAGATCTTAAATAATACCATTATCCCAACCTCCATCCACAGAAAATCAGACTCTGTCACTTAAGACAACTGTCTTGGAAGCGGCAGTCCCAAACTGACTCTTTGACTTACAGACAAGCAATTACAAATGGCTCAATTAGCGCCAGGATAGGCCAACTGGGATAGTTACCTCCAGTTTAAAAACACACACCACAATGGAATTCAGGAACAGAATTTGTGGGGCATTTTAGAAATGTAATAAATACAATGGATATTGTGGACAGAAAAGCAAATCCATCAGTGAAATCTGTCAGGGACAATAGGACACTCTGCCTTTGTTTGTAGTACGTGTCTTGTCATCCAGTCCTTCCAACCCTACATTGGGTTTTTAATGTCTTTGTTACAAAAAGACAAGTAGACTTTTTTTTTACCATTAATAGAAAAATGTCAGCTGAATGTCAGCTTGTTATATAGCTCTTTAAAAAACAAACCAGGATTCTTTCAAAATCCATCCTTAGATGGATTCTTAAATATTAAGTATTATTGTTAGATTATTATTATTTTTTGGTTTTTTTAACCGTAGAAGTGGCAATTATCTGGAACTCATTTTATTAGTTGCAAAGTTTGATTAAATTTACGATTCTGCTCTGGAAAGTTCACTAAACACCAGTCCCTTACAGATATGTTCTGCCTGACCTCTGAAAAGTATACAACTCTCACTACCTTTAAAATGCAATAATCTATTTCTGTTGCCCACTGCATATATCAAGAAATTCTATGATTCTCATCGTGCCTGGCCATCAGAAGATAATTCTGCACTAGTAAGTAAATAAACACTTGTCTCTAGTCAGATGATTAGAAAAGATTAATGATAATTTTATACCTCCTTTTCTTAAATAGAGTCTGAACTTTTGAAGCAGACAAGCAAAATAGCCTCCCATAAAAGATAATTTCATTTGGCAAAATGAAACTACCTTCCAGTATTAATGTTATAATGAAATAGCCTGAGGAATCAATCAAAGGCATTAAGTGATATGCCCCTCCCCTTCCACTCCTCATCTGCTGTAGTTGGCTCTATAAACAATTCCTAATAAGTAACAGGAGTTTATTATTTTATTTTCAGCCCTGGCAGGCGAGGTTGTGTCACTGTCAGATTCTTGCAGGCTCCCATCCAGTGACAACTGCATTGACAACACGTTCTATTCCACATTGATTTTACAGTTAAGGACCTGATTGTGATATATAGAGATTTTAAGAATTCAGCTGAGAGGCTGACTTTTGCCTTTTATCATTCCATTAAAATTTTATAACCATCTTTTTCATGTCATTTCACCCATGAATTCTTACTTTAAAAAGTGATTGCTGCTACTGGGTGCGTACCTTTTTTTCATATTCAGAGCTTTTTATTATATTAGCAAACTACTCCAATTATAGTTAATAGTTGTGTTTTACATAATTGTGGTGACCCAGTCAGCCAAGCAGGATCATGCTAGCTGATGGTGTCTTCACAGACAGAGACAGACTGCCAAAGTATCTATTCATCTAACAACATCATGAGATAAAACGTTAATTCTTCTTCTTTCAGCAGGGCCAATTCCAAGTTCTCCAGAGTGTTGTTTGTCCTGGATACTCAGACTAGAGTTCAGTAACAGGTAGTTTGAAATCAGTATAAGAGTGAACCATCCACTGTCATAGAACATTAGGCAGCCCATGACCTTTTGGGTCATCATTTCAGAGCTATTTCCTTACCTAAACAGTGAAACTGAATGGCCATCGGTAGGCAAAAAAGCAGGGGGAGCGGGAGTGATTTCCAACTTCCTGCCAGCTTCCCCATTGACTTTCCTTGTAGGAAGCTGGCACAGAGCACTGGAAATGCTAATTAAGTGACTGTGGCTGACATGGCAAGGTGGCAGCACTGAAGTAGCCACAATTTTTCCAAATCCTGCAAAACTCATAGGTTCCAGATTTTGGACACATTCTGTAAGTTAGCTCAATTGAGGTACCTTGGTTTAAAAATGGTTGTCCTATGATGCACATTTTGCCCAATTGACAGTTACAAACAATCAAAAAGATACAATAGTTTGAGTAACATATAGTTAGGATCTTTACCTGGAACCAAGAAGGATAGTTCACCTGTTCCAGGCAAGACTGGAAATTTCTGTGTTATGTACTGTTGTATACATGGTTTCACCCAGGTCCAGCATTTGAGCGGGAGAATACTCAAATCCTATTGGTTGTTACATCTGACAGCTCCCTATAAAAGGGCTAGCTGTCAGACTGCAAGTTGCTGGTTGTACAGAGAAGTTGCCTAGTAAAGAAGTTCCTTTTGAAGTCTGTCTCCTGTCATCATTCCCACAACTCAACAGTGGCAACGAGGGCTTGGGAGCTGGAGAATGAAGATGATAGGACTTAGGCATTGCAACCAGCCAGGCAGATTTTTGAACGAGCTACTGACATCTCACCGAGCATGTCTGCTTTCCACCCGCCTGCACCTTTCAACCCAACTAAAGAGAAATGGGAGTCGTATAAGAGGAGGTTTGAATGCTTCCTAGAAGCTAACGATCTGTTGGGTCTGGCAGATAACAGAAAAAGAGCACTTTTCTTGAGTCACTGCAGCCACGAAGTGTTCGACACTGCGGAGGCCCTGTCAGACCCAACCCCAGTACAATCTGTGCCATGGCAGGTCCTGCAAGCAACTTTGAAGACCCACTATGCTCCCACTCCTTCCAAGGTCGTCCGGCATTACAAATTCCAGCAGCGGATGCAGCAGGAGGGCGAAACGATTAATCAGTATTTCGCTGCCCTCCATAAAGCCGCGGGTCACTGTGAATTCAGTGACCTAAATGACATTTTGCTAGATCAACTTATTTGTGGCATTCAAGACATCCGCATACAGCGCCGGCTACTCGCTCAGACTAACCTGACCATGGCCATCACTCTGGACAAGGCCAGGGCCACGGAATCGTCCACCAAAGCTGCCGACTCCTTGCGTAAATTTGCTGCCTCTAGAGCTGAAGTCAGGCCGCCGGCCTCAGTGCACAAAGGCAGCATCGAGGACTCAGCTAGCAGCGATGAGGAAGTCTGCCGCACAGACCAGAGGCGCCGCCCTGACCCAAAGGACGGAAGGACTGACTGTGCCAGTTGCGGGGGGGCAGCACCTAAGGGCAGCGTGTCATTTTCACGACACTATCAGCAAGCGGTGCGAGCGCCGGGGACATTTGGCATGAGTTTGCTGCGCCATTTTGCCTGCTGTCCATGTGCATGCGCCTGACACCGCACGCAGTGACCTGTCAAACTCCTTTCGGCAGGAAGCTCGAAAACCGCGACAGAGACCTTCAGTACAGGGGTCGCCGGACACCTACCAGACCTGCGTAGCCCGGGCCAGCCTACCAAGCAGGCAGAAACTGACCATCACCGTGTCAATTGAAGGCGCCCCATGTGTCATGGAGGTGGACACCAGCTCCGCAGTCTCCATCGTCTCCTGGTCTACCCTGACATCTGCACTCCCAGACATCAAGAAGAGCCGCCTCAAGCAGCACCACATCAAGCTGTCCGACTACCAGGGGAACCAAATCCCCATCATCAGCCAAGTCCAGTTCCAGGTCCAGTTCAACAAATTCGAGGGGCCGCTACAGCTCACTGTGGTCAGCAGGGACCTCCCTAGCCTCCTGGGGTTGGACTGGTTCGATGCCCTCGGCCTCGGAGTCACCAGCATCAATTCCATTGCCAACCCTGAATTTGATGACCTGTTCGAGGAGTTCCAGAACATTTTTAACAAAGACCTGGGCAAGTATGTGGGCACCCCCATCTGTTTTAGCCTTGACTCTAAGATTGCCCCGATCCGGCTTAAGCCCAGAAAGGTCCCGTTGGCATTACGGCCTTTGATTGACAGGGAACTGGACAAGCTCATCAGGCAGGGGGTCCTCGAGACGGTTGACCATGCCAAATGGGAGACCCCCATTGTTACTCCTCTTAAAGGGGACGGCTCAATTAGAATTTGTGCTGACTATAAATGCACGCTGAATAAGGTGTTGCAGCAGAGCGCCTATCCCGTGCCGATTGTGCACCATCTACTACACTCCCTGGGCCCTGGCCGCTTGTTTGCCAAACTTGACTTGGCGCAGGCATACCAGCAGCTGCCTGTAGATGGTGCTACCGCAGAGGCACAGACCATTGTGACACACAGGGGGGCTTTTAAGTGTCACAGGCTGCAGTTTGGAGTCAGCGTGGCCCTGGGGTTGTTCAGAGTGTAATGGAATGCCTATTGCAGAACATGCCCGGGGTCGTGCCTTATTTCGATGATGTGCTCATCTCAGCTTGTGACCCTGTTCAGCTCCGCTCCCGTGTCAGAATGGTCCTGTCAAAGCTGCGGGCAGCTGGCCTTAAAGCCAAGCGCAGCAAATGTTTGCTAGGGGTCCCAGAAGTAGAATTTCTGGGTTACCGCATAGATCAGCATGGCATCCACCCCACTGAAAGCAAACTCCAGGCCATCCATGATGCCCCGGTTCTGAAAAACCAAGCGGAGCTCCAAGCCTTCCTTGGGCTCCTTAACTTTTACAGCCTCTTCCTAAGAAACAAGGCTACCATTGCTGATCCCTTACACAGGTTGTTGGCAAAAAACACCCCATGGGTCTGGGGTCCCAGGGAAGCCGTGGCTTTTAGGGCTGTCAAAAGACTATTGACTGCTGAGAGTTTTCTAATACAGTACAATACAATGCTTCCCCTGGTCCTTATTTGTGTCGCCTCTCCTTTTGGTGTTGGGGCTGTCTTGAGCCACAGACTCCCCAATGGTACCGAGGCCCCAGCCGCATATTATTCCGGGACCCTGTCCAGCGCCAAGAGGCACTATAGCCAGCTGGACAGGGAGGCTCTGGCAGCCGTGGCTGGGGTGAAAAAATTCCATGAATATCTGTTTGGGAGGGATTTTGACTTGGTTACGGATCACAAGCCCCTGTTAGGGTTGCTTGCTGGGGACAGTCCCACACCGGTGGCTTTGTCCCCTCATTTTACCAGATGGGCCATTTTCTTGTCAGCCTACTCATATCATCTTGTGCATCGGGCCGGGAGAGACATGGGCAATGTGGACGCTTTAAGCAGGTGCCCGTTGCCCGATTTGCTGACTGACATTTCTCCGGATGCTCCGGTCCTTCTGATCGACCTCGCTGACTCTGGGTTGGTCACCTCAGCCGAAGTAGCAAGACATACGGCCAAGGACCCCTCGTTCAAGACTATTTTGAACTGGGTGTGGAAGGGATGGCCGTCAGGCCCTGTCCGGACCGAATTTAAGCCGTTTGCACAGCACCAGCATGAACTATCTGAACAAGGGGGTTGCCTCCTATGGGGGGACCGTGTGGTCATTCCGCCCAGCCTGAGTGCTGGCATACTTAGGACTTTGCATGAGAGCCACCCGGGGATTGTCTGGATGAAAGCCCTAGCGAGAAGCTATGTCTGGTGGCCGAATATGGACTCAGAGGTCCAAGCATGGGTAGAACAATGTCGGCCCTGCCAAGAGTCCAGGCCGGCTCCCCCTAGGGCACCGGTGCATGACTGGGACAAGCCTAAAGCCCCTTGGTCACATCTACATGTCGACTTTGCTAGCCCGTTTCATGGCCAAACCTTCCTGATTCTAGTCGATGCCTATTCAAAATGGCTCGAAATATTCCTAATGGGCTCCACCTCCGCCGAGGCTGTAATCAAGGTCCTCTGGCGACTATTCGCCACCCATGGGCTACCTGACGTCCTGGTGTCAGATAATGGGCCCCAGTTCACTGCAACCCACTTCGAGGGGTTCCTAGCAGACTTAGGAATCCGCCATGCCCTGTCCGCGTCATTCCATCCGGCTTCGAATGGCCAGGCAGAAAGATTTGTCCGATCCGCCAAGGAGGCCTTGGGGAGGCTAGGCCCCGGGGACTGGCAGGCTAGGGTGGACAAATTCCTCCTGGCCCAGCATATCACCCCGAGTACAACCACTGGCCGAAGTCTGGCCGAACTACTCATGGACCACAGGCTTCGTTTGGTCTTAGACCGCCTGCACCCCAACTATATGCCCAAAACCAAAGATGAACCAAGCCAAACCACCAGATCCTTCTCAGAAGGAGACTTAGTTTTCACCCGCAATTACGCCGAGGGTTCCCTATGGCTACCTGGGAAGTCGAAAAAATCCTGGGTCCAATATCATATGCAATCAGGTTAAACGATGGCCGACAATGGAAACGGCACATCGATCAATTAAGAAAACGAGTAAAAGGGGAATTGTAAACTCCGCAAAATGCAAATAATTATACTCCTTCCCTAGCTAACTCAAGCCTGATGGAGCCGGAAGACTTACCGGAGGCACCAGGAGTCCAGCGGTGATCTCATGACGAACCGGTTCCAATACCCAAGGGGGCCATGCCCGATAGTTTCCAGGAGCTTCCAAGCTCAGACCACAGAGCAGCAGCGGACCTGTCCGCTCAGGCCGCTGCCTCACCCTCGACTGAGCTGCGCAGGTCACGGAGGGTTCCTAAACACCCCGCCTACCTGCGTGTGCCACATGGATTGTTCCATCTAGGAGGGGAGGGGTGTTATGTACTGTTGTATACATGGTTTCACCCAGGTCCAGCATTTGAGCGGGAGAATACTAAAATCCTATTGGTTGTTACATCTGACAGCTCCCTATAAAAGGGCTAGCTGTCAGACTGCAAGCTGCTGGTTGTACAGAGAAGTTGCCTAATAAAGAGGTTCCTTTTGAAGTCTGTCTCCTGTCATCATTCCCACAACTCAACATTCTGAACAGGCCTTCTGGGTTTAATCTAAGATATACGGCCCTCAGGTTCTCACAGAATTCCAGCACAAAAATCACTCAGGTGAGTCCTATAAATGGGGAAAGTTCCCAGGCATAACTTGAAGAAAACTGGTCTTGTTAGATCTGATTCCTTGAAGTAGTCCAGGGGTGTCAAACTCACGACAACACGTCATTACGTGACATATTGCAACTTTTTTCCCCTTTGCTAAAATGGGAGTAGGATTGCCAGCGTGTGACGTATCCGGCCCACGGGCCACAAGTTTGATGCCCCTGAAGTAGTCTATTTGAAGTATCAGCCTCTCCCTAAACAAATCATATAACACGTACACTCCTCCATTTTGCTATTCTTTAACTTTTTGCACAAAGGTGTTTGAGGCAGAGTTCCCAGGCTGGGTCTCTTGTTCACAGTTGTCATCTTTGTAGACAACAGTCAGGAGCTGTGGGTGCTAAGACTTGCCTTTTTCTGCATCTGCTGTAATAAGTGTATTACACTTATTACACTATTCCTCTTTCATGTATGAAAATGATTCCTAGGTCAAGGGTGTGACATGTTTGAATTAAGTTATCTTTTTTTAAGTGTTGCCATTTTAAAAAGAGAGCAGTAGCAAATGAATGTAAAAATGGTATCCTTTCCTTTTTAATGTTTTTTTTTGGGGGGGGAGCGAGGCAAAGTAGAAAATTAAGTTAAGCCTCTGTTCTCATAAATTATAGCAGATAATGTTAAAAGGGCTATGTCTAAACTCAGCAGGGGTTTGTAATACAAGTTCATCTCATTATCCCAAATGTTATACTTATAATGCTAGCACTAGGGATGAAAGCTTTATCTTACTTATCATAAGAGAAAACAAACTGCTTGGTTATTTTCTTCCTGCAGATAACCGCAGTCCAATTGTCCAGATAGATGCCTAATTAGTAAGTTGTTGACCAGCCCTGTAGAAAATGAATCTTGAAAGCTGAATTGCTTTACGTTGACTTTCCAAAAATCATTATCACCTTCTGTACCTTAAATCTTAACAAGATGTTTTCCTTTTTTTAAAAAAAAAATTCAAAATTATTTAAATCTAGTTATCATTTTTGGAACTATGGAAATGAAAAAGAAACGTCATCTTAATACAAACACGAAAATCCAAATACTTTCTAAAACTTTCTGGAATAATTTTGAATATCACTTGTATATTTTAACCACTTTCTAATATGTAACTTTGCAACTTATAGAACGACTCACCTAGAATCTGTCTTCACAGCAATTTCACAAAAATTTACCTAAGAGTAATTGCTGTTATAAGCAAGATATGCACTGATTTATCAGGGGGGGAAAGTAGATATTGATATAATATTTCATGACTAGCTTACTTTTTCCCTTCTTTCAATTGGCTGTAGAATGTAAGTCAAGGTCCCTGGCACCAGTAGTGAGTTGTAAATCCCGTCGCTACCAGTTCGCTTGTGCACGCACGCGTGACGCTTCTGTGCATGCGCAGAAGTGTCCCGGGCAGGTGGGCGGAATGTCCCGGGTGGGTGGGTGAAGACTCCTGCCGCCACCGCTACCAGTTTGCCGAACCGGGCCGAACCGGGAGCAACCCACCACTGCCTGGCACTGTTGCCTTTGAAAATGTCTATGAAACAAAACAAAACAAAAAGCCTTGAAAACTCTTTTAAATTATTACAGTACTCAAGAATATATTTTCAAAAGATTTTCAATAAAACATAGTGTTAACACAAAATCTCATAAACACCAAAAATGCTGTGGGCAGAATAGGTGGGCATAGCATTCTTGATCCCTTGCAACGATTTATAGATTTCACAAGATGGTTTATAAGAATGCTAAATGTTCTGGAATTACAGCTGTTACCGATCAGTGACTGAGCCAGGTTTGTGTTTTTGCACCATGTTCTTGCTTGTACCTAGAGAGCAGTAAAGCCTCAATATAATAAAAAGCACCTGCATTTTAAATGAAATTTCAATTGAAAAACTTAACAGCCCTTCAAATTGCAGAATTTAATGCAGCCCACTAAAGCTTAAATAACGTTTTGCCTCCACAGGCTGAGGGGTTTTGCATTCAAGGTGACTTGATTGTGTCGCATGGTGAAATTATTTACAATTAAGGGGTTTCTCAAGGGGGGGGCAGTTGCTGAGTATTTGCTGTTCCACGACACCTATGCAGGCATATGGTTCGTCTTTTTCAGTATTCATGGAAGCTCCTGAACCTTTATGATAATTGAATCTGTTAGAGTGCTGAGTGGAGCAAGCATAAAACCTGTTAACCTAAAGGTCAGATCTGTGCATTGTTTATTTATCAGTAGGTGAAAGAGCTAAATCGGCAGCTTCTGTCACAGTCACAGTAAAAAATCACCTACAATATTAACAGGGAGTAGATAAATTGCAAAAAATGGATTAGAATGATAAACAGAAGAGAGCATAAATATCGCATATGTAACAAGAAGCATAGGAATAGCTTTGCTGGGCTATGAAACATGCAGGCTTGTTACAATGGTGTGCTGAAAGTAATTAAGAATGTGTTCTGAGAGAATAGCAGCAAAAGTTTAAAAAAAAAAACGATTCTTGCCCAGTTTCATATTTTTTTTTCTTAAAATCATGAATTAATTCTTAAAATTCATTAATTAATTCAGAGGAGTCCATTTGGCCATGGAGTGGGTATAGCAGACAAGCTGTTTTCCCCCCATTCACTTGTCCCCTCTGCTCACCATCTTCTCCCAAGGGTTTGGCTGCTCTTCTAATATAATTGGGGGAACAGGATAGGGGAGCGCAAGGGAAATTCTCTTAAGAGAAGTTCTTTCATATATTTTAGCCTAGTTCTGCATCTCCTTTTAGGTTTGCATAGAACAATGGATAGAAGAAAGGTGCTTTTGATATCAGAAATAATAGAGTAAGATTGTATTAATGTTAAAAGGTCTGGGAAGTTTCCTGTTGCATCATACCAAACTTTCACTTAGGAAAGTTGTTTCATTTATACTAGCCTTTAAGAACTCTAACCCTAGAAGGCAAACAAATAGTTCTTCTCTGACACTATTTTTCCATTGTAGTTCATGTTAGTAGCATACCAAAATTGAACATTGGAATTCCTGATCTTGTGCCTTGTTTTAATTATGGGAGGAACTATACTATATTGATTCTTAATTCGAAGGGGTCTGTATTCAGCAAAAGCTTCTAATTGTTGGACGGGTCTTCTCACCCATGGGAGGCTTTTGATTCAGTGGACGTTTTTCACTGAATAAATGGGAGAGGAGTTGACATTCACCCACTTGTCACTTGTACCTTCAGTTCTCCATCTTTCCCTAAAATCTGGTCATGGAAGTTGGGAATTACAATGGAAAATCAGAATTGCTTTCTGCCAGTGGCAGTGTTCTGAGCAGAGTCCCTAAAGAATACATTCCACTAGCAGAATCCATAATGTATTCCTCTAAATCATTGTAAAAGTGGGCTAAGTTAATACTCTGTAGAATCACTGACTATAATGGTTGAGTTAAGCCAGGATTAGCCATGGGGCTGGTTTATATACTGTTAAATCATAATGGATGGGTTCACCCATCATATTAAGCCCAAACTGAACAAATTGCATTATGTTATAATGTTATTATAAAATGAGACCAATGGGATTCTCAATTCACCTGAGAACTAAATGATAGGTTTCAAAGAATAAATAGTTACATAATCTCTGTTCGCTATTGCATTCATTACAGTAAAGGGAACTTGTGGGTGGTTTCTTTCCATTGCTTATATTGTCTTTAAGAAACAAAGGTATTTTCCAGTGAAAAAGTTTCATTTTTGCATTATATGGCTGCACATTAGGAGCAATGATCTTGTTCTCCCCCGCAACCCTTCTTCTGTTGTAGAACCAGGACCTATTGACCCACCACTAATCTTGGGAGTGAAATCCAGAGAAACAACCATTTCCTGGCAGCCTCCTTCAAGGCCAAATGGCATTGTCACCCACTACAACATCTATCAAAACAACCAGCTGCACGCTACTATTCCAGGAGCTAGATCAAAATATGTTGCATCTTTCTTGCAACCATATACAGTTTACCGATTTCAAGTAGAAGGATGCACTTCCAAAGGGTGCTCTCTTTCCTCTGAGAGCATACCTATACAAACCCTTCCAGATGCACCTGAAGACATCCCTGCTCCAGAATTATACTCAGACACACCAACATCTGTGCTCGTGTCATGGCAATCTCCTCTTCATCCAAATGGACCAGTTGAAAACTTCACAATAGAGAGGAGAATAAAGGGAACAGAACAAGTGTCCACAATAGCCTCTTTTCCTTCCAATTGTTCCAAGAGTTATCTAGACCAAAGTACTGGTCTTAGCCCTTGGAAAAAATATGAATACAGAATATTGGCAAGCACTTTTCAAGGTGGCATTAACAGCAGTTCTTGGGTAGAAGTCATCACCAGGCCCTCAAGACCTGAAAACATCCAGGCTCCTAAGGTGCAAGCATTAGATCCATATACTGCTCAGGTTTGTTTAGCCTTATTTTTATTCTTCCCAATCACTAGAATGATAAAAAAGGGGTTCAGAATCCTGCCTGTCTATGAGAAGGATGACTCTCTGAAAACTGAATTGAATGACACCAAATAGGGTAGAGGAAAGAAGCTGGCAAAAGAAAGGCTGAATTGAAAATAAGCCAGATCAGGCCAGGGGTTGTTTCAAGAAAAATTCTCCCAGTCTCAAAAATTCTCCTATGAGAGAGACAATCAGGCACTGAGTTGTAATGCTGCTGATTGATTAACTCTCAAATCCCTCTTTCCTTCTGATCACGTGTCTCAGAAAGAGCACATATAGACACAAACTAGATAAACTATCATGAGGGGAGATGGAGAAATGCATACATGTAAAGATACAATACGCTGCTTCATTGCACATAACAAATTTTACTGGTAAATTAGATAAAGGGGTTGGAAAATATTCAAGAAATTATACTCTACATGCTTTTTCCACTTCGTTTATTTCCTAATATTAATTAATTGGTGATTTCGCATAGGCAACTTCTAGAGACTTCATTAGTTAATGTAGCTGCCATGCACTAAGATCTTTCAACTTGGTTTGTTTGTTTGTTTGTTTGTTTGTTTGTGAAAATTTATATAGCCACCCAATTCACTCTCAGTGACTTCAGGCAGCTTACAAACATAAAAATATCATCTAAAAAACAATAAGCCAGGGTAGCGCAGTGGTTAGAATGCAGTATTGCAGGCTAATTCTGCCAACTGCCAGAAGTTCTATCCTCATTGGCTCAAGGTTGACTCATCCTTCCATCCTTCTGAGGTTGGTAAAATGAGGACCGAGATTGTTGGGGGCAATATGCTGACTCTGTAAATCACTTAGAGAAGGCTGTAAAGCAGTGTGAAGCGGTATATAAGTCTAAGTGCTTTTGCTATTGCTATGAATATCAATAACCTCCCACCCCCTTGGCAACAACAATTAATAAGCCACTTGATGGGCTCCACTGCACTCTGGTTTCTCCAGGTCCATTTGCACAAGTGGGTCTTCAGTGCCTTGCAAAGTTTCTGTTTGTCGAATTGGGGGGGGGCAATCTTATCTCTGTTGGGACGATGTTCCATAATGAGGTAGCCACCATGGAGAAGGCCCTTCTTCTGCTAGATGTACCTCCTTAGGAGAGGGGACTCAACATTTCCTGCCTCCTCACTCAGGTGGGTTGGGTAGCTGTGACTGGGAAAAGACAGTCCTTCAAATAACCTGGTCCCAAGCCATGCAGGGTTTTAAAATGAATAACCAGCACCTTAAATTGGACCCAGAAGCAAATTGGCAGCCAGTGCAGTTCTCACAGGAGAGATGACACATGTGCACATCTAGTCTGCACAAAACCATGTGGGCTGCTGCATTTCACACCACAATGGTTTTGTGTCAAGCTGCACATTACACCATGACTGACCTTCATCAACTGTTCTGCATCAACCTGCAACCAAAGTAATCCAAATGACTTCTTGTTCCCATAGAAGTTTCATCTGTTATTCTGTTATTCTGTTCAGACTGATTAGTTACTATCTCCATTGACTGTTCACATTTTCAAGTTTCCTGTGATACATTTTGATGGGTCTGGGATCAAAGTATGCAGAGGTTCACTGATATCTCACCCCATACTGATAAGTGACCTGACCCAGCATCTTCATGTAGATGTTAAGGAGCAAGGGAGAGAGGGAGAGGGAGAGGGAGAGGGAGAGGGAGAGGGAGAGGGAGAGGGAGAGGGAGAGAGAGAGAGAGAGAGAGAGAGAGAGAGAGAGAGAGAGAGAGAGAGAGAGAGAGAGAGAGAGAGAGAGAGAGAGAGAGAGAGAGAGAGAGAGAGAGAGAAATGGACCACATGAGAACAACTGCTGGGTCAACCTCTCCTTCTCCCACCATACTGACTAGAACTGTCTGCTTAGGAAGGAATGAAGCCACTCCAACTTCATACTCCCCATGTTCCCATGAACTCAGAGATAGTTTATAAAGATGCCAAGATTGATGTATTGAAGGCAGATGAAGGCTTACTTCTAACATCCAGACCCAGGTGCCATTCATCCACCAGAGCAATCTTTCTCTACATCAGTTCATTAGCTATTGGGCAGATAAAAGTTTTCATAAATTTAAAAAATAAATAAACCGAACTCCAGAAAGGTTCTATCTTACACCTGGGAGCAATAGAGAAAACAGTTCTCTTGCATGTGACCCAAAAATCAGTCTTTTGATATTAAGAAGTATCTATAACAGCACCTTTCCTGGAAACACTGGTTCTTGGATTGGACAGTGCTGAGACAAGTGGTGCCTTAGATTTTTCTACTTAAAATTTTCAGTTTTCTGTTTCTCCAGTTTTAGGTTTAATTTAAACTAGTAGCTGGATACCCGTGCTTTGCTATGAAACTATGTGATCGGGCTTGATAAATTGACAGTTAAAGCTTGAAAATTTATGTAGAATGTGTAACTCCTTAGCATCAGAGTGTGTTAATATAACTGGCAGTTGGAACAGAGTTCTTTTCAGGTGGGGAGGGGGAGTAGAACATCTAACTCCTTAGCATCAGAGCGTGTTAATACAATACTGTATAAGAAATACTAATGATCTGATGGTCATTTCGAAAAATCCTTTCTTAGCAGGCACCTAGAAGCCAAGAGGAACATACGTGCCAAGTTTCAAGTTTGTAGGCTTTACAGTTCTGGAGATTTTGTGCTGAGTGAGTGGTATTTAGCTTTTATATATAGATAGATAGATTCAAGATGTCTTGACAGAGAATGCCCACTAGATGTTATTAGTCTGGACATCATCGCCCTTGCTAGAATTTGATTCATCATCCTATTGTAACTTTTCTTCATCAGCTCCCTTGTTGTACACTAAGGTCTCCTTAAATTCAGCAGATTACTTTCCTGTTGTTTTAATTGTTGTAATTTAATCCCAAATGTGGTAAATTAAGTATGTTTCTCTATTTTTACCATTTTAATCTATTTGATAGTATCTTAGATATTTGTGTTGTACTGTGCTTCAATACTTACATATGCTTTCTCATATGAAATATTTTAAATAGTACTGTGGAATATTTAATTTTAACCAAGAAAATACCCTGTTTCCCCCAAAATAAGACATCCCCTGATAATAAGCCCAATCTGGCTTTTGAGTGCATGGCAATAAGGCAAGCGCTTATTTCAGGGTTCAAAAAAATATAAGACAGGGTCTTATTGTCGGGGAAACACGGTATATAGATGCTAAATATAGTTTTTGTTTTCATCTCTGATAAATCAATACATTAAGAAAACAGTTTTGGAGGACTGCCTCGGAAATTTTCAATTATTCATATCTTTCATTTGGGAATGAACTCTAGAGGACAGGATAACTACTATTGTTTTGGCTTACATACAAACTTCATTCAGGGGAAATTAGTGTAACTAAACAAGAGGGATTTTTGTAGCTTAGAAGTCTCTTTTGTGTAAATATACACATGCTTCCATGGATTCAGTCTTGTACTAGTGCCAAAAAACATTGGTACAGTAGCTTGCTCACTGGAGCACAAAACAAAGGACGTTTGCGTAAGGATAGAGATTATCCACTAGAATCATTGACACTGTTACTGCTAAAATTGTTGTTGCTGTTTTAGGAGATTTATTCCCTGTGTCAGTAGAATTGTGTGTGTCAAACACACACACACACACACACACACACACACACAGTGCTCAGAAAGCATTGGAGAATATGAACAAAATCACTATTTTTTTAAAAAAAATGTAGTTTGACATATTAGCAAGCAATAATAGTTTTAAATGAGAAATGTCTTGAAACATCCTCTTAACTCTAAATCAGATTAACTAAATTTATGCTGCAATGGTAAATATTATGTTCAATCATGATGTCAGAATTCATTATAATACATATATAGAATACTTTCTCTGTCACTGGATGGAACTCTTAATATTTGGTTAGTGGTCTGTGGCATTTGGACCTGGAGTACGCACAGCTTTTCTTGGGATTGCATGGTAGCCAGGTGCTTAGAAAAATATGTGTTTAAATTAAGAAAACATTAAAGAGGCAGCAACAAGATGCAACACATATCACTGTCCTGTCACCATCTCTGTTGCAGAGGAAAAGTACTCACCAGATGTATAGAGTGGCAACAGCTTTGTACAGTTATATCGTGATTAATGAGTGTTTGAATAATTCAATATTCAGTTTAGTGTGAATTATAAATTGATACCAAGTCGTGTTTACACGAACAACACAAAATTCAGTTAATTGCACAGTCAAGGCTAGTACATGTTCAGTTGCAGTTAACATTTTAGATGCTGCTAATCTTCATGAGTCTAAAATGGAGAAAAGAAAGATTCTGTCAGAGGAAAATAGTACAAGCTCAGAAATGAAGACTCTCATTATTACATTACAAGAAAAAAATTGATATAATTCAAGTCATGAATATGGTCTTAGCATCACTAAAATATGATGAGATGTTGGAAGGCCTGAATCTACAGTAGACATGCAGGGGAAATAAAAGAAAAAGGTATAGTTTCACCAGACCTTTGTGGTTGGCAAACATTTACCAGTGATGCAAAATTGAAATTGAGCATCTTTTAACTGTATGGATTGAGGACTGCACTCAATATTTCATACATATAAAAACATTTGTGGTTAAACATTTTCATTGCCTATTTCAATCAAAGTAGAAGCAATTACCACATTTCCATAGAAATATCACTTTCTTGTGTGCAAATTCACACTTTGAATAGTGCAAATTCAAATAATGCAACCATTTTGTGGGATTATCACACTAAGTGAGACATAGCTGAATTTATCACTCCAAATCAGTCCCCTGGAGAAGGAAGACCTCTTCACTGAAAGTTTTGGATCATAATCTACCACGCAGGTTGGTTGATAGTCATTTTTTGATTTCACAGTCTAGAGCACAGAGGCAATAATTTTTTTGTAGTATTTTAATTATTGTTAATAGTTTCCCATTTGACAATTTGTCCCAAATTATCTCCTATTTTCTACCTATGATATTCAAACACAGCAGACCCTTGTACCAATGTGAACCTTATTTTTAGAAAATACCTCTCTGTGCAAAATAAACAGATTAGGCTGCCCTACAACTTCATCCTCACTGAAAAGGTTCCATTGTTATATAAGAAAGTTTCAATTTTGTTCAACAGAATCTAAGGCCAAAATTAAACCATGTAAAAACATGTTTTTTTTCTATACATAATCTTCCCTCTTGAATGAGGGAGACGTAGTGGTTGATTTAGAAGACAGTTTGCAGTGGTTTTACCTTGTTTATTAAAGTTCCCTAAAATAAAAAGAGTGCTCCTCTTTCACAGTTAGCAGTCTCAGTTTTGTTCTTGTCCAAGGGAACAGTAAACTTGCTTTACAGTCTAATACAGGGGTGTCAAACTCACGTCGTCACAGCGGCATCACATGACGTATCGGGACTTTTTTCCCCTTCACTAAACTGGGCGTGGGTGTAGCCAGTGTGTGACGCATCCAGCCCATGGGCTGCATATTTGACAGCCCTGGTCTAATAGGTCAATAGAAATAAAGTCTACATAATGAAATTGAAAGGAAAGGAAGAGACTGCATAGCTGGATATATGCAGAGAAAAGCAGGTTGAAAATAAAAGCAAAATATCCTTTTTTACCTGCTTATAAACTTGTTAACACTATAGAGCAGTGATGGAGAACCTTTTTTTGCTCGGGTGCCAAAAGGGCGCACACGCGAAAGGGTGCGTACGTGCGTGCCCACACCCATAATGCAATGCCCTCCCCCCGCACATGCTTGCACAACCTCCCACGCTGCCCCCCCACACACATGCACGCAGGGCTCCCTGAAGCCTCCAGAGCCTGTGTATGGCGAAAAATGGATTCCAGCTGATTTTCAGCCTTCCGGAGGATGGGAAGGAGATCGTTTTTGCCTTCCCCAGGCTTCAGGAAAGCCTCTGGAGCCTGTGGATGGCGAAAAATGGACCCAACCGCCCAACCGGAAGTTCAGAAATGAACTTCCGGTTGGGCCGTTTTTCACCCTCCCCAAGCTTCAGGGGGCTTTCCTGAAGCCTGGGGAGGATGAAAAACGGCCCAACGGCCCAACCGGAAGTTCGTTTCCGAACTTCCGGTAGGCCCGTTGGGTCTGTTTATCGCCATCCACAGGCTCCGGAGGCTTTCCTGAAGCCTGGGGAAGGCAAAAACGCCTTCCCTCTGCCCTCCGGAAGGCCGAAAATCAGCTGGCCAGCATGCACATGGGCGCTGGAGCTCACATAGGGCAACGCCTCACGTGCCCTCAGATATGGCTCCGCGTGCCACCTGTGGCACACGTGCCATAGGTTTGCCATCACGGCTATAGAGAATAAGGTCCTATGTATCCCTTAACATTTAAGTTAGAAAATGGCTTCAGTTTTAACAGAAGCTCTGTAGAAAAGCTACAGAGAAGAATGCAAATAATTTACAGAGCTCTATTTTACAGAACTGCAAAAGCTTTATGACTTTCTAGTTCTGCTTAGAGGCTAAAATAAATGGGTCAGTTCTCTTATGCCACATGCTTGTCATGTTAATATCATCAATAAGAGGTCTTATAGGCAAAAGATAAATAAGCACTTACTTGAGGGACAGGTCAATAAATACTTAAAATAGCCTCCTATTCTTGTAAGAAGAGTTGGGAAGATTATTCTTTTATGAAAGTAAGGACATCAATTAATAGAAGTTTGTGATTGTCAAAGCAATCAGTCTCTAAACTTTGAGTACAAATCCTTATTTGAACTGGAATAGAATTTGAGATAAAGACTAACATAGTTTTGATTTTTATGTAGTCATAACAACAATATGAATGATCCAATGCTGTGTAGAATTCACAAAACTTAGTACAATTGTATCTCTAGACTACAGGTTCCTTTGGTTGAGGCTGAGCTTTTGACGGTTTGAAAAGAGCTGAAACCTTGAGACTATTGTGCTTTTGTAAATATCTCACCAACCTACAATGTGAAGGTAGGATAGAGAGGTTTGTTGCAATTGCCACCTTCTTTTTCAATTTTTAGAATTTCCCATATCTTAGCATGTCTGGTGACACATTGGTAACATGTCCCGGGACTGCAGGATTATTCTGATATGAAATGATTTTTGAGAGACAGTTCACAAAGACAGAGCTACATTATACAGTTTATTGTTGAAAAGAACAACCAGCAATGTTCTTGACTCTAAAAAAATTGGACAATTCTAATATACTCTTGGTCCTATAGAATTGTTAACACTGTGCTTTCTTTCATTAGAGTTATTTTCCTTGAATTGAAAGGTTTTGATTATGTTTATTAAAAAAGTTTTCTACGGTTATTCTTGTTCAATGGGATATATAGCTGTCCCTTTCTATTCTGTGATAGAAAACCTAGGGTGCTTTGATATTTAGATAGTGGAATGAAAGCTTCTTTGATGCAGGAGAATGTCTTCAGCATGGGACACCAAAATTGCAAGGGAGAGAGAAATTGAGACATTCCCTTGATTAAGTAGAAATGCTTTTAGGACTAGGGCCATCAGTTCATGCTGCAATGTTGAATTGTTGGTCTAATAGAAGAGCAGGATGATAGTAGCCATGAAGAAGGAGTAGAATCCACTGTGTTGTATCTAGTATCAATCTGAGAGTGGTCCAGAAGGATGATTCTACAAGTAACTGCAAATGTTTTGTTTTATTGGGTTTGTGCAGTAAGGGCTAGTCACTTTTTCTTACCTTTTCAATGCAGTCGCAGTAGTTTTCTCCACGTTAATAATGAAATAGTTTTTGTGCCAATTCCATAACTAGTTCTCCTGGCTTGTAAGCACTTGTTCTTTGATAGAAATGAAGCAGCTACTTAATCAGATCTTGGGCATCTGCCCTAGAAACGTGAAATGGCTGCAAGAAATTCAAGCAGCCTGATTAATTAAACTTTGCTTTAAATGACTCCTATAGGAATTGACTGAAACAGGTGGCTTAATAGAAAAAAGTCTTAGTGGCTTAATAGAAAAAGTGTTAAAAACTTTTCGTACATCATAAATATAACTTCCACGCTAAGTGTAGAAAAATTGAAAAGTGGTGGATCACGCAGAGCCTTAGCCAATCATTATCATACCTTCTAAAATAATGGGAACTGACATCAGAAAGATGTAGCCAAAACCCATGAGGATGAGATAAAAAAAAAACCCAAATCTTGAGGGTAGTCGCTCATTACCCTAAGAGACTGAAAAAAATATCTGAGATATTGTTGCATATGGTCTACCAATTTGGATATATCAAGAATAGTTTGAAGTCATATCCAAGTTGTGGGTATATCTCTATGACTGAATGATTACTTTTCAGGGGAAATGTCATTTCTAAAAAAACAACAAGAAAAGTAAAAATAATACAATGTGTACAATATAATGCATATTTTTTTATCTGGTATTATCATATTGTCATGATGTGGTAAGTATAGTGGGGAGAAGAAACAAAACACTTCTTTAGTAGAGAGGAAAGATTAGAGCTTTCTGCAGCACTGTTAGGGTAGCAGAATGGATTGCTTTATTGCACAACCACATGGCACAACTCCAGAAGCAGCCACCTTTTTCTGAACAACCGTAGCTCAATGTGAATGCTTGGAAAATGACAACCACTTCCAGAATCCCACCACATGGCCACATGACAAAGCTGCATTCTCCTTCTCTAAAGTGGTCCATGCAGCACAGGAGAAAGCTCCAGAGATCCAGTAGGGTATGAGGAGGAAGCCCAAGCCCTGTGGGGACTGAGTGGGAGGGAAAAGGACCATGGGGGACCTGGTGGTGGTAGGAAAAAGCCTGGAAAGACCCAGGGGAGGCCTGCAGGAACCTGGGGGAGGGAAACAGGCACAAGGACTGTGGGGACCCTGAAGAGTGGGAAGTAAAACATGAGGTGTGTCAGGAGGTGGGCCTTTGGAGGCCCAGGACAGGTGGCCTGGGCCTACACTAGGCCTCCCAGAGCCTCAATTTCATTTTGATCTCAAAAGTAAATGCAAATATAATTTTTCTTTTGATTGTGAGCTTCTCCAGAGTTTATAGGCAAGTAAAATTGTATTTTATTGTATATTTTCTATGTCTGATCATCCAAGACATGCATAATTCAGAATAGGATGCCTGATCTGCAAAAGGATGCATTAAAGCTGTCCAGTATAAACCATCTTAAAGAACTCAGCCAATACTTGTGTGCAATACTTTACCAAATGTCTGGACAAACCTGTTTTTTATCTTTTCCTACATTTGGACTGATATAAAAAATACTCATAACTAAATGGCACGCTTTGCAGGTGAACAGCTTGCCACCTAGATTGATTAAAAATGACTCTTTGACAGTCATTATTAGGTTTTAATACCAGTGAAGAATGATGTTATAAGAAGGAAATCCAAAAGTATTTTGAAATGGAAAAGACTTGACTATATTTTCTGATAGCAACAGCCAGAGCTCTGGAAGAAACATATTAGATGCAATATTTTCTGTTGCGTTTCCAGCCAACATGTAGCATTGAGATGACATTGTTTACACTCATCGATAACCTTTAGTGGGATGGAGTAGTACAACCTTCCTAATCCTCCTTGATCTCTTGGTAGCTTTTGATATTATTGATCATGGTATCCTTCTGGCTGACTTGAGGGGTTAGTTAGTAGCACTGTTTCACAGTGGTTCTTCTCCTTTGTCCATGGCCAGTTCCGGTCATTGTTGGTTGATGGGTGTGTGTGTGAGAGAGAGAGATTGAGTCCTAGTCCAATGATTTACAAGACTAGATTAGGGTTTAACATTCTCCCTTTTCTTATGGTTACTAGATACTTTCTGGATGCAATTCAAGGTGCTGTTTATTATCTATAAAGCCCTTCATAGATTTCAAGTCCTGATTATTCATGGGATTGCCATTCTCTAATTCTTTCTGCTTCTTCAATAAGATCTGACAGGTTGTCCATGCTCTGGATCCTGTTGATTAAATTATGCCATTGCATAGAAGAATCTCCTAGGCCTCATCTGGAATACCACTTTTCTCCAGGTCTTGCCCTTTGAAATATCATTCCCTGAAAGTTCATATGACCCCTTTAGAAAATATTTTCAAACTAAGCTTTTCAAATAGGCCAGAGGTGATTTGTGATCTCACTTAACCCTTGATGGGGGCTAGAATTTTCTTGTTTGTGTATTTTTCCCTACATACAAATTTTTCTGTATTTGTTGTATGTTCTTAAGATACTTTAAAATGTGTATGCTACTCTGAATATTTTTTTTAATTTGGTATCTGCATAAACCTAATAAAATGTTATGATTATCATGATTTTTATAATTTTTATGATTAAAGTATAGTCATGACAAATCCCATTAGGCTATGTAGACTCCATGATGCTCTTGGTTGTTTGCTTACATACATTTCATTTCTCAACTATGTAATATCATCAGTGTCATGGGTTTTAAACTGGCATATTATACTGTGTATAAACAAGCAACAAAACCTATATTCCCGTGCACTGATGTTACCTAGTTGGACAATAAAATGTCAATAAGTAAACAATCAAGCTCAAAGAGTATCAAGAACTTCACAGTTCAACCCTGAGGTATAAATATTTTCTTCTATTGGAACATCAGGTTATGGACCATATATAATCTGAGATCCCGTGATAAACATTTATGAATATTGGATTCATATTTGCTTGTATAAAACCTGAAAGTGAAATTGTCTTTACAAATAGCATGATGTTGTTAGAACTATTTTTTAAACCTTGTAAAATTCTTAATCTTTCATTCTAATCCATTTCTTATTGTTTTAGGTTTCCTGGGAGTCTCCTTCTATTTTAAATGGAGAAATGTTGAGCTATGAGATCCACATGCCGAACCCTCGAATCACTATAACTAACAATTTGACAACTTCAATGAGCCACATAGTAACCAACCTGATCCCTTTCACAAATTACTCGGTCACCATAGAAGCTTGTACTGGAGGTGGAGATTACATTGGAGGGTGCACCAAGAGTCTACCAACATATATGGTTACACTTCCAACATTTCCCCAAAATATCAGTTCTGTGACTGTGACCCCAATTAATGAGTCAGTAATTACTGTGTATTGGCAACCACCATCTAAACCCAATGGACATCACATAAGGTAATGGAAAGAACAATATATCAGAGTTCACCAAAAACTTAACTTTGTATATAAATTTTATTTAATCAAAACAAATTAGACTACCTAGAACTGCCTGAAATTATTAGGACTCGACATAAACTCAGATTGGATGAGGACAATTCAAATTAGTTTTTGGTTCATTTGATAGGATGTCCTTCTCCCGTATGTCCTTTCCCAAACTGAAATCAGACACAAAATTGTCCTTCCACCATGCATTCCAGGGTACCAAAAAGAAGTTTAACTGTATTCTTGATTGACAGGTCTGCCCTCAAATGAGAGTGACCCTTATAATCAGACAACCATCAGTTATGCCAATCAAAATGGGAGAGGAGGGAGAGGAGGGGGCATAGAAATTGATATGGCATTCTTAATTTAAGCATTTATTTCCTGTTTTCCATCTTCCATCCATAGATAAGAAGTTTATGGCTTCTTATCTACCTGATTGGTTTAAGAACTTTATTTGCTTTTAGGGAAATATGAGTGACTTAATCTCTCATATTTATCCCTGCCCTCAATCCCTGACTGCATTCAGAAAGGATGCAACCTTTCCTTTTGCTGAAACTGATCTGCCTGAAATTTGCCACAGATACTCCTTGCTAGAAATTCCATTTTTACTATATATTCTGCCTTCAAAGGTTATATTTAATAGCAATAAATTTACATAATTTTAATAAAACATTGCACTCATTATTATTAAATTTAGCACATTTCATTTCTTAAAAGTATCTACTTTTCTTATAGATTCTGGTGAAAAATGTAAAATCCTATAGGCATTTAACACAAATTTTAAAGGTGTGTAACTCAAGCCCTCCTTCCCCCCATAACTATTTTATGAAATTTAGATCACTTTTTAAAACTTCCTTTTGAAATTCATGCTGTCCTTATAAAAAGAAGATTAGAGCCATTTATTATTTTTCCACTCTAAATAATGGGAACGTATACTCCATTTTCATCCAATTTATGCTTCAAAGAATGGGATTTCTCAGAATGAGTCAAAATGGCCTCTACTTCTGAAGCCAGGAACCATACTTAACATGGGTTAGACAATTCTATTATAAACCTAAAATTATTCAGATGCAAGAATGAATTCTTAATTAGTTTTGCTTAATACATAACCAGCAAATTACTAAAGACTAATTATTAGGAATTCCTTCTGGGCTCTCCTATAAAATCAGATGGATACTACAGTATATGCATTTACTGTACATTGGTGAGAGGATTAATGTAATATTAACTTGTACTAACAAATTTTCTCTTCTTCATGATCTCTTAGTATGGCATAGGGATTAAGAAGTTGGATTATAAATAAGAAGATATTGATTCATATTCTTTTTTAGTTATTGAAGCTCACTTTTGGCCAAGCATTTATTCTCAACCCTACACTGCTCCTAAAGTATAAAGATAAAATAGGATAAAAGAAAGGGGGATCCCATGTAAGGTGTTTTGAGCTCATGGAGGGAAGTCAGCTTGTAACATTGTTAAACAAATAATGAACTGGAATAATTATTTTGGCAGAATGGGATGCCAGGAGAAATTAATAGAGCTACCCCCCTAGAGAGACTATTTCTTTATCAAATTCCTTGTGTGTCTAATCACACTTGGCCAATAAAGCTATTCTATTCTATTCTATTCTATTCTATTCTATTCTATTCTATTCTATTCTATTCTATTCTATTCTATTCTATTCTATTCTATTCTATTCTATTCTATTCTATTCTATTCTATTCTATTCTATATTATTTGGGTATATTGAAAATGTGATGATTAGGTGATAAACTGAAAATACTGAAGAGGTTATGTTGGGGAGACAGCAGGATATTTGACTGGTATTACATTTTCAATTTTCCCTAGTGATTATCTGAGGAATTAAAGATTACTTACAAAAAGAAACAAATACTGTATAAAATATTTGAAAATTTGAGAGAGTGGTTTTCTTTTCTTCTGTTCATTCCAACCAAAGCACTTTAAACCCAAACTACTTGTATATATCAGTTAGCCTAAGGTGAATAACAAAAGCTATAACAAAAGTACATTTTTGTGAATTTCTATCCATGCCTCAGTACACATGGAAATGTCAAAAGGAAAAGATGTAAATGAACTAAAGGAATTAAAAGTACAGTAATGTTGCACCTCTCAGATTGGGATACCCCTCAGAATGTAATTCTTCTAAGGAATCTTCAATCGATAAATTTGGCAAAGTATTCTGAAGGCTGTCATTAAAAATATATCTTAGGACATGGTTTTAATATATTCATAGTATTTAAAAGTTGAGGTTGTTCTCATGGCAGCTACTCTGTGTTCAAAATGTGTCTTAAAATATCTTGGGAGCAAAGGTCATGATGATGTATTGTTCCTCCCAGGAACCTTGAATCTGTTTTTAAAAAAGTTGCCTGGGATTGTCCATCTTTTCTCTAAGTCAGGGGTGGGGAACTATGGCCCCTTTATGACCGGTGGACTTCAACCTGTAGAATTCCTGAGCCAGTATTGCTGAGCATGGCTGGCTCAGGAATTCTGGGAGTTGAAGTCCACTGGTCATAAAGGGGCCATAGTTTCCCACTCTAAGCAGTGTCTCTTGGAAAGATAGTATGTGCTGTTCCTCCTAAAGTCATGAGTAGCCAAATGGCTACTTCAGCTGAAAGCTGAAAAGCTGAAATTTCTAGCCACTTGAAGCAACTTTGTTTTCTTTTCTTCATTTCTTTTCTTTTTAAGAGGAGAGAAACTTCATGGGGAAAAAAATCTCTTGCCTGATAAATACTTTTTCAAAACTAAAGATTTTTTAAACTCAAGTATAAAATATGGAAGTGTTAAGGAGATTAACATTTGGTCTGCTTCAGAGCAGACCTAATTATGAACCTGTGCAAATCATTCAGATTTGAAGTAGACTGATCCTTCCATCTCAAAGTAGACTGAGTCCTAAAATTAATTAATTGTGTTATTTGATTAAATCAGAATTCTGGAGAAAATTTTATTTCCTACTAATTTTATTTGCTGTTCCTAATAATTTTCTGTTTTGCTGGGACCATTGAATGTGTTGAGACCTCGTTGGTTTTCTTTCTTTTCAGATAAACATACATACACATACATCTGTAAACTTTTAGCTTCTCAAGTCTGTTGAAACCACTTTCTTGTTCATGGGAAGTGTGATTTTGATGGCACAAATCTTCGCTTCTGAACAATAGTCACTCAAGGAAAAACTGATTGCAGGGCAAAGAGAATCCTGATACATTTACAAATAAATTGAGGAAAAGCTGTTTTTTTAAAGCAACTGATATAAAGACTGATTATCCGGTTCTATAGAACCGGTTGCAAACTGCTGGTGACATCACGGAGCCGGTTCTGTCAGTGCCGGTCCGTGGACGCCACCATCTTTTTTGGGGGGGAATTTTTTTTTGAATTTTTTACTTTTTTTTTTTCTTCTGCGCATGCGCAGAAGCCGAGTCCCCGGCACTGTGCATGCGCCACCATCTTGTTTTCAGCTTTTTGGGGGGGGGATTTTTGCGAATTTTTGGCACTGCGCATGCGTGTGCAAAGCACGCACGCGTACGCACAGCGCAGCCACGCAGCGCGGGAGGAAGCGAACCGGCAGCGAGGTCAGTTAGAACCCACCCCTGAGTTACACAGCAGATAAAGTTTATGCTAGGAAGAGAACTCGTTAGGTTTTCATATAGTTTCTCTTTCTTAACTTTTTTTCTATATAAAACAAGTTTGCCTGTTCAAACTCCTGTCAAATTATCCTAAAAAGATATGCAAACATTTCATCAAACACTCTATTACATACCCAGATAATTTTTCCTTAATAAAAGAACTGCTAAAAAAAACCCTCATCCATTCTGAAACTAATTACATAAGTTATGGAAAGTGTCAAATTCGAAAATATTAAAAAACAAGATTACAGCTGTAAAAAGAAAATAATGTGTGACTTTTAAAAGCAACCTTTTTTTGTCATAACATTAGTTAAGATAATCCCACCATTCTGCTTGTCTTTTGTGTTAGATATGAGCTCCTGAGACGTAAAATCCAGCAGCCACTTGCATCAAATCCCCCTGAAGATTTAAATCTCTGGGACAATATTTACTCAGGAACTCAGTGGTTTTATGAAGATAAGGGTCTTAGCAGGTAAGATTACTAAAACTATAAAAACAAATGCTGGCATTTTGTATAGCCCATATTTAATAGTTCAAAGCGTTCCTTGCATCTCCGTGTTGCAAACATGTTAATTATGTAATGAAATATTTTCTGTCATCTCTTTTGGCATGAGCCTTTATTAACACTCTTTTGTTTGGTTTGGTTACCTACTCTTCTCCTCTGTGCAATTTTGTTTTGCTTTTTTTTTTAAAAATGCTTAGGAAAGTAAGAAGTGAACTGCTGAAATATTGAGTGGATGGTTTTACTTATTTCATTAAAGTACACAGCATCCAGCATCCTACCAAATGTATTCTATTGCTAGCTTGTTCATGGATTTGAGAAATATTTATGAAGGAGATTTGGAGTATAGATCTGTGATATGTTGACCTAGGAAACCTTGGACTCTTTTAATTGTGCCTTTTTCTTAAGAGGACATTTTTGTTTAAGTAAAGCAATATCTAGGGCTTTATTGTCCTTGTTTCTTTACAAACCTTCCTCCACCTGCCTGTCTTTGTCCTATTCTAAGATGTCCCATTCTATAACAAATCATCAACCCCAACCCATCATTATATCCTTCTGTTGGTCCCTTGGACGTCTGACCCTATCATTGTACTGTATAACCAGAAAATCTTCATTTAGTCAAAAATATGTTAGGTTTCTTTCACTCCTTGGAGCATGGTATTGGAGTCTGTATTTATGGTAGGCATGTTTAAACCTGTAGGCTGGATTCATGTTTTTTGCTAAACAACTGTTTATTTAATCATTGTTCATTGAATAAACCACATTTCCAATCCTTAAAAAATGATTTACATATTATAAAAACTGGTTTCACTAAGCCAAAATTTCACTACTTTGTGGCATTGTGTAAAAACAGTAATTGTCTATTCTGTGTTCCTTGACTGAATTCTATAAATTGTTTAATCTAAGCCAGTGGTTCCCAACCTTTTTTTGGCCATGCCCGATCTAAGCATCTCTAAAATCCTGATGCCCCCCCCCCATGTCATATAATAGTTCCATGACATATAATTCTTACTATTCAAAAAGTGAACTCCTACTCACGTGGAGGAAGCCTAAAAGGCCATTAACTTGGTTTAAACAAGGTTCCAATTGCCCCCATTAAAAATCAAATTGCCCCCCTGTGGAGTGTGGGCCCCATGTTGGGAACCACTGATCTAAGCCTTTTGTAAAAAGATTTTCCCACAAACCAAACACAGTGGCTTGGATAACTATCTCTTCCTTTCCTGGCACCATATCTCACAAAGAGGTTCATACATCATGTTAAGCTAGCTTTACTGTGGTTTGTTGACAAATGCAGAAATATTGTCCTGAACTTTTCTTGCTCTTATGAATTTCTTGTAATTGCCTTGCCTGAATATTGTTCTACGCATTTTCTTGAAGGCAAGGAATTTTTGAAAACCAGAGTTCAGGATACTTTTGAAGTATCTGGAGTTGGGAATAAAATTAATGAATCAGGATTTAACTTTGAAGTAAGTTAAGTAAGTTAAGTAAGGAATTCTGGAAATAGTGAGAGCTATGTACAGTAGACTACAAGGGAGAGAAAATGAAGATAAAAGAACAAAAGTTAAATTGGATCATAAATTAAGCCTGCTTTTTTAAAAAAAAAAAGAGCTTGGAATTGCCATAACTGGACATAGTTACTAAAATTTGTTTTTGAACTGAAAAGAAACATTCAGCAGAGCTGCTATTTGACTCAAAGAGTCACAAATTTTTGAGTCAAATAGCAGCTCTGCTGAATGTTTCTTCTAATCTAATTTTTGGTTAGAATATGAAGTAAAGTCAACACTTAAACTGAATGCTTCTAATGATTTTTCCTTTTTTAATGATACAAATCATATCCTTTAGGAATACAACATATGCATATAAGCTGATAGTACATAATGAAGTAGGATATACGTCAAGTGAAGAAGTGGTTGTTACAACATTAGCAGGATTTTCAGAGAGAGGCACTAATGTTGCTGCAAAGCCTCTTAACCACACAGCTATAGAAGTGAAATGGACCACTCCAAGTAAGTGTTCTTCTTGATTATATCCATCATCTAACATTAAACAACTGGCTTTCAATTAGATACAAAGGATGTTGTTTCTCTTTGCTTAATGGCTGACTCCTCCTTAATGGCTGATTTTTAAAAGTTTTGCAAACTAGAGTGATATGAAAATTCTATTAGAGGCATTGCATCGATAAAGCAGAGCTATGAATTCAGGAAGAACCCCAATTTATGAATATTTCTGCATGGAAAAGCATGATCCCATGCAGAACCAAAGATGAAATATGCCCATCATCAGAAGGCTTCTGACTTGAAAGCTATTTAATTTTGCTAGGATTGAACCTAGATCAGGGGTACCTAAATCTTTTGCCATCACACTTCACTTTAGTGTAATCTTCATGTACACACCTCCTCTAAAAATCCAAACACCAAAATAAACACAAATCTACAAAGAAATTTTAGAAAGGTGGATTTATTGTAACAATGTACCTAAAAGGTTCTCCACATCTGCCCTGGACTCTGTCTGCACTTCCCAAAAGTTTTCTGTACTCTGTCTTCACTTTACAGTTTGGGAAGCCCTGCCCTAGATCTATTCATCCTCATCCAGACCCTAACAGTTTTCTGGTAGTGATACAGAACTTTGACTACATCTCTTGTCTGACTTGAGAATGAAATATATCAATACTGATAACTTTATGTCAGCAAGAAACCTCATCCAAATGTCTCCCCTTCCCTCTCCCAATCTTGCTGTAGGTCATCAAAAAAGTGATCAATATAAACTCAGTTCCATAGCCAAGTCTACCCTGAGACCAAAAAATGTCCAAATAATTTATTTCCTCTAGGGCAGCAGTTCTCAACCTGTGGGTCGTGACCCCTTTGGGGTCGAATGACCCTTTCACAGGGGTCGCCTAAGCGCGCGCTAGCCCGCCATCTTGGTGCCACCGTGCAGGGGTGAAATGCTCCTGGTTCAGGTGTGCCTGCGGGTCACCGGACAGCCAGTAGCGACGGAAGCGGGAGACTTTGCCCACCCGCCCGGACGCCGCCATTTGGGTTCTTTTACCCTCTGCGCATGCACAGAATGCTTTGCACATGCACAGAGGGTAAAAGAACCCAAATGGCGGCGTCCGGGCGGGTGGGCGGCGCTTCGCGCTACCTTGGCGACCAGCTCTACGGCGACTGACAGGTACAAGCGAACCGGGAGCATTTCACCCCTGGAAAGATCCCATTTCATGCTATGCAGAGGATGCTAGACATTAATATAAACAAATGACATATTAATTTCCTTGTTATCTATAGTCAAGATTAATCTGACAGGGTAGACTGAGGTACTGCTAGTCCATCCACTCCCAACTCTCCCCTCTCTTTCATTTAATTATTTCTGTTAGTTCAGGATTAAAAAGTCACCTACATTTGATGTATTTAAAAGTACCTGGGCTTTCTTTCAGGAGTTTTCACTTAAGGCAGCAACTCCATAGTTTACTATTTGAGTGCAACCATTTGTTTTCAAGAATGCTTTATTATTTATGTGAACAGTTCTTTGGAGAACAGATTTTTGTTGTTACCGTTTTTCCCTGAAAATAAGACCCAGTCTAATATTTTTGGGGCTCTAAAATAAGCATTAGGGCTTATTTTCGGGGAAACACTATATCAGGGTAATCAGCCCGGCTGCGCACCCTGCCCCTGGCGCACGCACAAGAGGTGGGGGCACTGACGGTATCTGGCAGCAGCTCAGCCTGCTGGTCGGCGCACTCTGGGGCTGTGCAACCTGCGCAGCGGAGGTGAGTTGATTCCCTGTCCAAGCAGCAGATGGAGGCAGAGTCGTGGGGGGAGGCAGGTGACCCAGACGCACTGTATGGCCGTGGGAAAGCTGAGAATCAATGGGCCAGAGCAGGCGGCCAGCTGTGGGAGGCTCATTTTCGTTGGTCGCCGTAGAGCCGCTTGCCAAGGTAGCGCGAGGCGCCGCCCACCTGCCCGGACGTCACCATTTGGGTTCTTTTACCCTCTGCGCATGCACAGAATGCTTTGCACATGCACAGAGGGTAAAAGAACCCAAATGGCGGCATCCGGGCGGGTGGGCGAAGTCTCCCGCTTCCGTCGCTACCGGCTGTCCGGCGACCCGCAGGCACACCCGAACCGGGAGCATTTCACCCCTGGTGCCACGCCCCCTTTGTCACCTCATCGCGCATGGGGAGGGGGCGGGGTGGGGGTCACAGCGGAGGGGCAGGGGTTGCGGCATTAGGAAGGTTGAGAACCTTCTTTGAGGTTGCCTTCTTTGCCATGCTGTTTTGTAAGTTCCTGCCTTTTTATCAGGAACAGGGTTTCTTAACAGCATCTGGGCTTCAAAGAGGCCAGCATTGGGTTTGTCCACTTGCTAATGCCATGGACTTTATGCCAAGACCTCTGGGCTGCTGTAAATTTGTCAGTGGCAGGACAGCAATCACTTTTCCTAAATTTGGGATACAATCAGGAGTTTTGGTGATGTCCTTTGTCACCAACTACATCTCGTCACAACCAGGAGCTCTTCCACCTAATTCATCAGCTCTTTTCTGATGTTTAGGCTTTTTTCTTATCTTCTTTCTGATGACATGAACCTTTCCCAAAAGAGTTAAGGATGGGTACCTTAAAGGGGAAAGGGGAAGTAAGGGAGCCTAGTAGTTGCCACTCATTCTTCATTCCACAGCTAGTATTAGGAACTTTCCCGGCAATTTATTTCTCTTATCATTGTTCCTCTTGTTGGGATCATAATATACTGAAGAAGGGGAAACCATATATTAGAGAAAACTTCATCCTTCTTTGGGGAAGTTGAATCATGTGTATAAATATATGTGGTACAGTCTATTATGGATATAAGAAGAAGAAAAATTTTCAGAAAATGGGAAACTCACAAAAAGAACAGTAGCAATATCTGCCCAGCAGCAACAAAATATTTACTGCCTTCAATACTGGAGATAATCTATATCCATGCTTACAGTTTGCCATTGATTCTCGGTCTCCTTAAGAATTGACCAAATTTAAAGAAATTCAAGTTTCTGGTCAACAGTGTACCTGGTGGAAGCAACTTCCACCAATTAACTGTGGTGTCCTAAGGATATCATTTTCTCTGTCTTGAATTTCTTGTCTTTCAGGTTATTCAAGTATTTTGAGCAGGGGAGATACATTCTCCAAACATTGTAGCTTCTTTCCCAAAGAGTATTCTGTTTTGTTTTTTTAATCTCCACCTTTTCTTATACTACAACATTCTTTCTGAGGTGATTAATTAAGAAGATTTGGGTTAGTCAACATTTGCTTGTGATTCTGGATGCGTTTCACAATGTGAAACCGCATAAGAAGTTCTGAGCAGACAGTACATCAATTCAAACCTCTTTGAGGTTGTCATATTATTTTCAAATGCCAGCATTTCTGTACAGCCTGATCTTCCTTTCCAGAAGAGTTATGGATTTTCTGTATATGCAAATGTACACATTTGTGCTATGTCATCTTGAGAGGAACATATCCATTTAATCCAGATTACCTGTCCATCAAAGCAGTAGGTTAATTTTTCAATATGTACATGCAAATCTGTCTGTAAGCACTTACTAGTGACTCTCGGCAAATAGAGGTTCCACTAAAATTTATATTTATAATTGGATGCCTGAAGTAAGCATGCTTATAAAAACTGACAAACCTAATAGATCTGAAGCAGGCTGCTGAAGTTTCATTACTTTAGTAATTCAAACCTCTGACCATCTAGATAAAGGTAATGCAATCTGGCTTCATTTTCATTCTTACTGCATAAATTTCCTAGATACCTGTTTATGAATGCAAAGGTTAAACATCAAGTGAGGGTCATTAGAGCAAACCTTTATTTATTCTTTCATTGCTTGATATGCCTTATTCCAAACAAATAAGCAATCTCCCGGCCTCCAAATGTTTTTATTTTGTCACAGATCTGGAACAAATTTTCCCTGCCCCCACCTCCATCCCAGAAATCATTTGAAAACAACTTTCTTTTATGTCTTTGTTGCTGTTAGGTTCAGAGGTGAAAGATAGCGCAGGAGTTTTTGAAACAGAGGGTCTGCTAAAATTAAGCTACAGAAATAAAAGAAAATAGGAACAGAAGCTTTATTCTGATGACCTATCTGGAAATATCAATTCATAGATTGTTAAGTTTGAGATTGTGCCTGTAGGTTTCTCCCCCACCCTTTGCTTTTTAAAGCATTCATTTGAAGTTCTAAACAGGCTATGTATGATTAACTGTTATGTGTTGTGTTAAAAGCAATAGTTCTGCAATCTTCCCATTGTGACCTCTTAAAACATGTTTCTGAGCTTAGAAATTTAAGATGTCCATTTCTCCACATGCAGATACCTTCAAATAAAGAAGATAAAGATTATCCCAAATTCTTGAGGCTTGATTCTTGGTAACTGCATCAGCCTTGCGGTACTGAATATTGAAGTGGTTTGCCATTGCTTTCTTCCAGAATATTTTCCAGCTTCTCATTCTAGCCCATCAAATTGGAATTCCTTAATTGTTTGTTACGAGTACCATTCAGAATGTTTTCCAACATCTCAACTTAGCTGACACCCCTAGAATTCCTAGTGATTTTCTTTCCTAAAGCCCAGCACTCCTTAGTTTCCAAGCCCAACTGAGGGCTTTTGTCCTGATATAATTAGAGTGATATGTCGTATACATTTTCCCAGAACAATGCACCCCAAGAAATGCATACATGATCCCAGTCCTTGATTCTTGAATCTAGTATTCAACGTAGTCTCTAATAGTCACCTGGGCATCAACATTCAGCATGAAATAGATATTTTATTCACCATCCTTCTAGTGTGTTTAATATTAACTACCATTATATGGGTATCTAATGGTACTTGAATTCTGAAGCACTGAGATGTGGACATGGTAAAGGATGTGCCAAAAAACTTCTTTTTTTTCTTCTTCTTCATAAAATGGCTCTGGAAGCAAAGCTTCCTGATCATAAGGCATAATTTTCAAGAAATTCTTCTAGACTCAGGAAGAATACTTTTGGGACACTGCCTTTATTGTTTAAAATCTTTGTCTATAGTATTGTAAGGAGGGGAAAAAAACCTGTTGCATTTCTCCTCATACTCTTATGTCTGGAATAGATTTTGTACCACTCTATTTAAATTGATACCTTTAAAATATGCTGTTGGATAAATGATTGAAAATACCTTGGACTACAAGAAGAATAAATCATTTAATATTACATGAAGGAAAGCAAAAATGCTCATTGGTAGTACTAATGATGAAGTTAAACTTTAAATATTTTAGACACATAATGCAAAGGCAAGACTCATTGGAAAAGACCCGGGAAAATCAAAGACAATACTGTAGATAGTGGCCGATAAAAGACAAGGTGGAGAGATTCCAGGTAATACAATCATAATTTTACAAGAGCTCAAAGAATTTATCAACAGACAATCCTGATGAAATGAGATTCATCGGGTTAGGAAGAATCAGAAGGGACTGAACAATAAGATTTGCCTACAAAGCAATTTCCCCTATAGAATATTTATATCATCAGTAGAGTTTATCACTTAGTGAATATCTTTGAACTGGACCCTTTACATATAACTTTGCAGTTCTAACATACTTGGAGTCATTTTTGTGTCAAGAGCTGTGCGATTATTATTTCTCCATTCATTTCCATAACCAGATGTTTTTTGTTTGTTTTTTAATTCATTAAACAGCCTTACAAGATGTTCAAGGAAATATTGAATATTATTTCCTTTCCTGGAATGACACTGCCCAAATAAACTCCAAAAGGATCCCCGTAAGTGAAAATAGTGCTGTTATTGGTGAATTATATCCAAATACACAGTATCAGATTTTGCTTCAAGTTTTCAGTGGACTTCACAGCATCACAAGTGAACCTGTGCAAGTGACTACGCCAGATGTAGGTAGGTTGACTCTTGGTTTCAGCTTAAAAATGAAAATTAATTAACTGTTTTTATGACGGTTGAAATCTATCATTGTTCCATTATGAAAATAAGAGGTTGTTGTTGTTTTTTAAATAATGCTGTGAAGCTGGCTACTTGTGACATGACAGTCCACTGTTTGACCAGAAATGAAAGGTGTAAATCCATCCACTCAGAGAGTTTCCCTGACATATTTCCAAACCAGTTGGCAAGCTTGAGGGAGAGAAGGGAAAGGAGGGTGGAAAAAGCAACTTGTGAATTTCAAATGCTTTTGGAATAGCTTTTCTAATCTTTTTGGCTTTGTAAAATCTCATTATAAACATTATAATATCATTACCCCAGAAGCAAGTGTTCCAGGTCATTAGCAAAGTACTTTAAGTCAGGATTGCATTTTCTTGGCAAAGCCAAAGTTCATCCCCCTTTTTATTTATAAAATGGAACCTACTGGAAGTACAATTTTTCAACTGGTAAAGATGGATTTACCCAGATAAAAATAGTTCCCTTACATAGCTATTTATGACAGGCTTAAATAATCTGTGTAATTTAATGCTAAGAAAGATGGGAGTTATTTTGGAGGGAAAAAAGGTAATGTTTCATCATTATCTCTGGTAATCATCAAAAGCATTTACATAATAATTTAATACACATTGCTCAAATTATGATGCTAATAAAAGCTATGGGGAGATGTCACCCTTAGAAGATAACTTGTGCGGGGGGGGGGAGTTGAAACATGAGATATACTGAATAATTGTGAATGAGGTTGCACAGTTAAATAAATAGTCACATTCCTCTAGTCACAGTTATAGTAAAGCAAAGTTAAGGCAAGGCTGGAGATACAAAGGTTTTTACCATTCCCTTTTCCCACAGTCTCTGAGCTTATAACAAGTCCATTTAGAAAACAATGTAAACATTTTAACAAACTAGCAGATAAGTAGCAGAGGCTTTCCTAAATCTAAATTCTAATGTGTATTTGGTTAAACATGTGTTTTTACAATGGCAGGTGGAGTTCATTCTCTTTCATCCTCTATTTCTAGAGCCAGAGGGCCTGTTCCCTCCAGAGATCGTCATCATCAATAGTACAGCTGTACGTGTCATTTTGACATTGCCTTCAAACTCAAATGGTGTTGTCACAGAATATTCTATTTATGTAAATAATAACCGATATGAGACCAGAATGAAGGTGCCTGGATCTTTCGTTTTAGGAGATTTGTCTCCATTCACTCTCTATGACGTACAGGTTGGAATATTTCTTTTTTTCTTGTATATAGTTTAACGTCAGGGCATCTATAGATGTACAGATATTTACAGAATCCGTATATCATTTTGAGTACAGTCATGTAAATGGCATATATTTTTATACTGTATGTGATATATGAAACTTTGATAATTCATGGAATAATTAGGAATATGTAAAACATATAAATATAGTCAATTAATATTGCTAATACTGCATATATACTATATGTGTGTATCACACATCTATGTGAATATGTGCTGCCATACTGATAATTGAGTTTTTGCAAATTATTAAAATGTCCAAAGATTTTACACTTTACTTTGCAGCTTACTAAAGGGAGATACCAAAAGATCTCCTTTGAACAGACTCTGTTCCAGTGTTAGAGGAATAATTGAAACAAAGGAACATATTATTCTATATTGCCGCCTCCGTGCAAGTTCTTCTCGAGAATTATTATCACCATTCTTGATTAAATATCCAGAATATCCTGGTAATTCTGGCTTGTTTTATCTTCAGTTGCTATGACCAGATCAATCTGATTTTATTTCCTTGATGACAGTCAAGTACTGTTTTATAGTTTGTACCATACACCATAGTATTTCTTCTAATCCTTTTGAGATATTTTGGAGCAATTATAGTTTTCCTTCTTTATCCTAATTAATTGTGATTTTCGTGTTTTATCTGCTGGTTTAATAGCAATAGCACTTAGACTTATATACCGCTTTACAGTGCTTTACAGCCCTCTCTAAGCGGTTCACAGAGTCAGCATATTGCCCCCAACAATCTGGGTCCTCATTTTACCCACCTCGGAAGGATGGAAGGCTGAGTCAACCTTGAGCCGGTGAGATTTGAACCGCTGAACTGCAGCTAGCAGTCAGCTGAAGTAGCCTGCAGTGCTGCACTCTAACCACTGTGCCACCTCGGCTTTAAGACCCAATAATGATTGAGTGAGTGAGTGAGTGAGTGAACTTTAAAAAAATATAATTATAAATGGGATGAGGTATCTTTAAGAATCTCTTACGTTCAGAAAATAAATTGAAAATGCTACTACAAATTAAAACAAAATAGTTTAATGTTAAAAAATAAACCTGTATTACGAATACATGCAAATACATTAATGCCTCAAACTACATGAATGTGGGACAAATTTGTTTTATTTGTATTGCAATTTTGTTAATTTCTATTTCCTGAATCAGAAAGGAAAATGCAATCAGACATCAATATTCTATTTTGCTAAATTATTAGAAAAAATGCACTAATGAAAGATTAATAGATATGCAGTATGTGCCATCTGGGGTAAATATGCACAAAGGTGTATTGATAAAGCTACTAAATGCATTTATTAGCAACAGTGTGTAAAAATATATACATTCGAAGGACTATGTAAATACATATACATGGGTGCATGCACATATATATAGTCCCTCTTTTAAAATTACCAGGGTTAAATTTCCTTTCCTCCTGTGATGCTGAACTTATATATATTACAGAGATCCAACTCCTACTGATTAAAACAAAATAGCAATTGTTTTAGAAACATCAGGCATGCATAAAACATGAACTACTAGAAATAATGATATTGCATTGGTAGCCTTTTATCATGTTCCCCTACCTCCCCTTCTTCTCTGGAATAGGATGATCTTAGTCAAGAAATCCCAGTCTTTTAAAAATACAATTAATATTTAAACCCTTTGTGGTTTTTTTTCTCATTCTCCTTCTCTTTAGGCTTCCTCAGAAATTTGCAGGTTTTATGAATATTTGTGAAGAAAAGGCATACAAATACATTTCTATAATGGGTTTGATTTCATTTGTTCAAAATGCTGCTTTAATTGCAACTTTCCTATTTTATTTTGTCTCACTCAGATACTGGCTTTCTTTGAATGATGTATGGGGACCCCGTAACAGTAATCATGTATACTCTGTCCTATGATTTGCATCCATTTGCAATGTGCAATAAATAAACGTCACACAAAGGCACACTATAACGGATTTCCACATTCCAGCCCCTTTTAGTAAAAAAAAAAAAACAACCCTTCCCTATGAATATACATATAACTTTCCAGTTTCCATATGGATACATACTTGTCTTTCTTCTACCGTAGTATAAATTTCAAGAACTTTTAATAGTTTTCAGATCTCAGGATTTATTATTGATGCCTTACATATTAATCAGCTAGGGTTTTTTTTAAGCTTCTCATATTTCAGGATTTGTGCCAATGTCTGTAGCACTGAAATATCAGGTAAAATTCAAAGATTTAATTGTTCATTTGCTTCGCCTCCACTTTTTTTTTTTTTTTTTTTTTTTTTTTTTTTTTTTTTTTTTTAATTTTTTTTTTTTTTTTTTTTTTTTTTTTATTTTTTTTTTTTTTTTTTTTTACTTCAAAATGTTGGAGGGAGCAGCTTCCTAAAGTTATAATTAAATGGGTGTCTGTCTTGCTTTTTGATGTCATGTGTAGACATCTGTCAATTCATACCCAGGGCATATTGAATGACCTTTTTTGTTATTTTTGATGCAAAGGTGACATTGTTAGTCTTTCTTTGGATCTATTTAAAGCACTAAAAACTCAGGAAGTCATATTTTGACTTTCATCTTCAGAGTTCATCAAACATTAATATGTTGCTACAAAGGTTCATTATTTCTATTTTGGGACAGGAGAGGAAAGAAAGCTGATAGACTTTCAAAGGTGAAGTGGCAACATTCTGGGTGTCCCTATCCCAAACTTATTAATCTAAGTCTATTATTACTATTTTTGTAACTCACATTGAAAAACATACCGTATCCTCATCTTGGGTGGGTTGATAATGCACCATGTTTGCAAAAGACAACTCTGAGAGGAGGTTAAATTCCCTCGTTGAAAATGGAAATCCTCCATGTATGTGAAGAGATGAGGAACATTTGGATCATTCTCAATACAGTTAGGATAGGTTATAACAATTTAAAGGGTTTCAAGACATTCCTATGGCTCGGTCTATCGTTCTGTTATGAATACTAGCTTAATCATGGGATAACTTAAATAAATAAATCCTATACTTTTTCAATGAAGTTTAAATACAAATAAATGTAAACGGCATGCATTACTTTGCCTAGATACTGTATTGCACTGAAATTGTTTCCCTAATATATCTCAGTGGCCTGACTGGCATCAGATGCCATGGGTTATCAGTGTCAAACCTCTGAAGAGGGAATACCATTTGAATAAGATAATTATGTAAATTTGCATATTGTGATTTTCTTGATGCCTTGTGTTGAGATTCGTGCTAGTTGAATAAGTATAAAGCAATAAAGAGCTCTACTCCTGGTTAGCTGGTAAATATGCAGGCCTGTTCCATTTTGCTACTAGGGAGATGCCCAACTGATTAAACTACAGTTCACTGGCACTTACTGAGGTGTAATGCATAGGTAGATATTCCTTAAAATGGTTCATTTTTGTGGGGAAAAAATCATTAGCAGTGTTTTGCTGTGAAGTGCTTCTGTTGGAAATTTTAAAAAAGTATTTATTCTGAGATGTTCCTATAATTCCAAAGACTAACCATTGCTGATTAATTTTTTTTAATTTACAGGTTTTGTCCATTTTCCTGATTTTATTGGTTTTGGTCAATACTGTTGCATATAATATATTTATTAATGCTATTACATGAAAAGATATTATAAAAATGCTGTGATATTATAAAAATAAAAATGCATTATTTTCCTTTTGTGCTCCCCATTCAAAATGATTTCCCTTCTTACCATTATATTAAATTTAGCTTTGCTACTACTTTGATTTCAAATTTTGAATGAGGAAAAGTACCCATTTTGATACTTGCTATTCTAGGTTGAATCCTGCAGAAGGAATGTTTGTGTGAGAAGTAATGGAACCCAAATTAGAACTGCAGAAGATGTGCCTAAAGACTTATTGCCACCATGGATCTATGCCCTTGGTTCAAGGTATTAAAATGTACTTGCCTTGTTTTCTACCTTAAATCATAAGAATCAGTGGTGCTAAAAGTAATTATATTGCCATAAATCGGGCTATAAGATAAATGCTTATTTCCATATGAATCTAAGAAGGAAGGTTACAATGTGTATGTTTGTCTGTCTGTCTGCCTATTTTACATCTTGTCTTTCACACTAGACTTCATTTTAATCCAATATGTGGCAGTTATTTTTTGGTACTTCATTTCCCCCTGTAAAGAAACTCATCCTGAAGCTGCCTGTATGCTACATGTATGCATTACCATTCTTCTGTGTCTCTACTTTATACAGAAACAATCTCAAATCTCACATAGTGTTTAGCTTGGCAAGAAGGCCATGATTTCATCAGCCTGGAGATACTGGAAGAAAAGGAGAAGCCATACAGGCATTACTGGTGAATATAGGAAAGATTCCCAAAGCCATATTTATAGTGAAAGACTGAGAAACGTGAATGTTTCTATATTCTTAGTCCTATATCAAATTCTTATTGATTTAATTCTATCATGAAGCAGCTTCTCTGACTTCGTTGCAAATATTAAGTCAGAAGACTCATCAGTTTATGTATCCAAGTCTCCATTATTTTCTTTTTCAAATGGAAAACTGATCACACTTAGACATTAAAGGAAGTCATGTCAACCTTTCGTATGTCTTTCTTCTATTACATTCCACTCCTCCTATTAAATCAGTATGACGAGGAAGGATCCTCGATTCCTTTTTTTCCCTGCTTTGCTCCGCCCTGATTTTTGGCTTAGACTGGGCTTTTGTGGTTACTCCCACTATATTAGCCTGATTAGAATAATAATTCACAATATTAAAAAGGCAATAAGTGTAAAAGAAATTAAGTTGTTTATCTATATGCGCATACCGTAGAAGATAAGGTTCTATATTTTTTCTTCCATTATTATGGGAGTTTCTTTTTCATAGTGACAAATGTAATCATTCTTTTCCTAAAAGGATCCATGAGTGCCAACATTTCCAATAGAGATTATACACCCATTGCCAAGGATGTATCAAAATTATGGCAACAATAATAAGTCTCCTGCATGTATATTATTGTTAATAAGATTTTATTACACTTCTGGCAGAAGCTGGCACTTGGTCTACTTCTTCAAGAAAGAGAAATGTATTTTTTTAAATAACAACATTTTAACATCTAAATCTTTGGAAATATGCCTATAGCAGTGATGGCAAACCTTTTTTTGCTCGGGTGCCAAAAGGGCGTGCGCGCGTGCCCACACCCATAATGCAATGCCCTCCCCCCCACGCATGCACACACACCCCCCCGGTGCTGCCCCCCGCGCATGC